>WOGR01010281.1:0-10982 GCA_015342045.1 Leptinotarsa lineolata
GTAATGTTCAGTGTGTTATTGTCAATCTGCTGTTTAGCGTGTTTGACGGATACAATAGTCTCCTCAAATTCCTGCATTTTCGTAGCAAAATCATCATTATAGAGTATCCTGTTGAGAATCTATTGAACTCTGTTTTTTCGTTATGCTGTCGACCCAGCTGTCGCTCTTCTACGAACATTAACCCTCAGAAGTAGAATTTGTTGTGAGCTAAGCATTATCGAGGTCTTACATGGCTGCGTGCGATTCCTAGCACGCAGTATTGGGAAAACACACCCGGTGCATATACGGGAAAACCTTTATGAAGGAACCGACTGAAAAGAGGAAGCAAACAATGTATGTCCAGAAGAATATGACATATATACGTCCAGCAAGAAACCTGTGAAGACTAGTACACAGAACAAAACTGTTGGAACGGGTGTAATGAAAAACGCAATAAGGATTTAAGGCTGCACTATTTTCAGGAGACTTGAAAGAAATAGACAAGTCAGACGGCTCCGAGGAAGCGGCAAAAATACACTTTTGTAAAATTAAACTTTTTCCATAAATTGTTCATGTTTTCAGTATTTCACTTGTATTGGTTCTACATTGATATTTGGTTTTTTTTCAAAACAAGGAAAGTTATAAACTGAAAACATCCTAAAGAAAGCTTATATAAATATAACATATATTGAAAAAGGAACGGGATATTATTTATATCAATAACATATTATAATAAGAAATGTCATTTTAATATGAATATTTCTCAACCATAAACCTGCGTTCTACGCGGTGTTTACAAGCTAGATATGCTTATAAATTAATAGTTGGTTACAATCTGTTACGTTTTTAGAGGTGTGTCAATGTTTATATTTTTAACATGAGCAATATGCGTCACGTTTACTTGAAAGCTGCTGACTGTTTGTTTTTTAATCGTCCATTAAAAAAACCTTAGATGAAAAAATTCCGATATTCTGTGAAGATACTTCAATAAAATTCAGTAAAAATATTCAGTGCGACATGTGGTCTTTTTTTCTTATAATTTTATGCTCAGTGCTATTCGCAACTCTGGTATGAGATGGCCAATTCCATTACTGATCACTGTGCCTAAGTCTATAGGCCATCTCTTCAGTTTCGCCGTTTTATTCAATTTGCTGGGGTTTGGATACCTTCTACCAGTATTCTGATTTTTTTAAATTTCTAGTACTAAATAGATCCAAGAAAATGCCTTCGTGATTGATTCCAGGTAACCTCTTACATCAATAAGCTCTAGTTTTTCTTCTTTAAGGTCGGGTTGAAAATTCTAAAGCTTTGAGCACCACAAGAAGCCACAGCCCTGAAGTGCTGAATAATCCTCGTTTTCCAGTTTCTCATTTTCATCAGTGACCTGCATAATTTTTCTTGTGTTGGATACCTTAGACTTCTTTTCGAGCTTCGATCATTCCCTTTCATTGTAGTACTTTGACCTCTTATCCTCTTGTGTGCTTGATCCTTTCCTTCTTTACAGACTCTGACTTATCTTCGTTTACGAAAATCCATTTATTTTTTCCCAACTGATAGACTCAACTTAGAGATGATTTCCTAGAGTTTATTGATGTGTTTCTGCAACGTCGAGTGAATTTTGAAGATCGCCCTTCTCAGCTTCATTTTTTCTCCTTTCGAAACATTTTCTGATGCTTCGAACTCTAGTGCAGTTACCTGCAGAATATTTGGTATGGTGTCAACCTAGTTTCAAATAATTTCGGTGACTTCGGGGATGGCCTAATTGATTAGACTTAGACATTGAGCAAAGTTGTTCTAATAAATAGTTAAAGAAATTTTGTTGAATAAAAAAGGTGGGTTCGTTTCTTGCGAATATCTCCAAAACTATTACAGATATTCAAAATTTGAAACATGATCCTTGAAATTCAAGAAGTTTCGTTAAAAAATGTCTTACTTTTCAAAGCTATAGCAGCAAGTTTTAAATTTCATTTGAGCAATAAAAAACGAGT
Source organism: Leptinotarsa lineolata (assembly GCA_015342045.1). NCBI lineage: Eukaryota > Metazoa > Arthropoda > Insecta > Coleoptera > Chrysomelidae > Leptinotarsa > Leptinotarsa lineolata. Next base: position 1,968 of record WOGR01010281.1, read on the forward strand.
AAAAACGTAAAGTTAGGGTTGGGCATGCGATGCTCAACTCAGTAGATTCAACAAAAAAATATTATAACCTATTGAATATGAATATTGAAGAATGAAAAAATTGAATACATGTTGGGTAGTAGAAAAAACAATAATCCTCCATCAATAGTTATTTATGATATGAGTGTTAAACAAAATAAAACCTACTTTCAACAGAAATATCATATAAAGTATAACTGTGCTGGTTTCATAATGCAATAGAATTTCACATTTCTTGTCAGTTAACTATTTTCATTAACTATTTGCTGTGGAGTGGCCGCATCAGGTAACGCCGAAACACCTGGTTACCAACAAACAGTGTTGTTTACAGCTCACGCGTTTTATTTGAAGTCACATTTAAAGTTCTTGCTGGTGTTTAATGTCTTGCATAATGAAGAATAATAGTGAGGTATTGTGTGTTCCTGACGATATTGAAAAGGTTGCAAATTGAGCTTCAATTGAATTGTTACCAAAAAAATCGGCTCAGCAATACGACATCGCATATTCTAATTTTCTTAGCTGGTGTAGACTTAAAAACGTCAAAGGAAGTTTCAGCGAAACCGTCTTCTTGGCCTATCTAGAAGAGAAATCCAAAATATGGAACTCGTCAACTTTGTGGAGCAAGTTTTTAATGATAAAGTCGAGTGCACTCGTTAAAAATGGTGTTAATACAAGCAAATATTTCAAGGTAATAGTATCCTTGAAGCGGAAAAATGAAAGTCATAGGCCCAAAAAATCAAAAACTCTTACGTTTGAACAAGTCCAGAGGTTTATAAATGAAGCGCCAAATGAAAAATATTTGATGATAAAAGTTGCTTCGGAATATATAGAGCCTGCCAGCGTGAAGACCTGTGTCGTTTATTGGTAGAAGACATTAAACTAATGGATAAATCGTTGCTTGTTCAAATTCCAAATACAAAAACGAAAATGGTCTTCCTTTTTGCATTGTTGGGAAACGTTTTTTTTGAAATACTCAAGTTATAAATGCAGTGCCAACCCATTTGGTATAAACACGTTTGGGAAAATGCCCTTTACCATTGCTGAGTTTCTGAACCTCCCGGAACCAAAGGAATATACAGGTTATTGTTTCAGGAGGTCTTCTGCTTCTTTGCCAGCAGAATTAGGAGCAAATATAACGGATATCAAGAAGCACGGAGGTGGATGTCTACAACAATAGCTGTGGGTTACATCGATATATTTCTTATGAAATGGCTATTGCTGAAAGAATAATCCCAACAGAGCTCCAGCGTTACAGCAACGTCCTCTTCACTTCAAGAATTAAATATTGATGCCCATAAAATTGTCAACTCAGCTAGTTCAAATATATCATAAGGCTCTTTACCATCGCCAGGTATTAATATCAGCAGTTGTTCTAATATTACTTTTCATACTAATGTTCATTTATAATAATAATAATGTAATTAATGTATATTATACATTTGTAACAGAATTCAATTGTATTTATATCTATTGTTCATGATAAAACTTTCCTGAAAATTGAAATATTATGTTTTGTTAATTGATATCTGGTCGAAAAAATCGTGTTGAAAATACTTTCAACACTAGTGTTAAAAATATTTTCGACACGCTACTTTGTAAACATCATCTTTTAATACTCTTGACGACCATTTAAAATATCACTTTCAATGACAGTTGTACAAAAAATAATTTTGCAGTTTTTTTCTTAACCATGCTTTTTTCAAAAAATGAAATTGGAGCCTTGGATTTTTTGGAGCCATATTCTTTGACGGCTTTAGAAAAAATACTCGCTGAAAAAATTAATTTTACATATATTTATGAACAGTTTAAGATTTTGAAAGATCAAAAACATGAAGCACTGGATATTTTTTCAAATATTCTAACTGATTATTGATTAAAGTTACATTAATATCGAATATTCTCCTATTACTGTTACTTTTTTAGTCGTCAATGAGAGGTAATGATTATATATCTCGATGGAAGTCTTCTGTAGCATCCAACATGAAGCGACAGTTTACACACCATCCCTGTTGGTAACCAGTCGAGAACTTCAGCTTTCGATAGACGTAATGTATGGCAGCCCATCCGATGAATCTCAAGAGGTATCCCTTTCAGAGTATGCGAATGCCCTGAAGGAGACACTGACAATTGTCCACAACTAAGCCAGATCCAAATTACAGCTTTCAGCGACAAAAAGAGGATAAGTCGATGCCGGTGAGCTTCAAGGAAGTTGGTGCAGTTTGGGTCTACCAACCCCAACGTCGGGAAGGTTTGTATCCCAAATTGCAGAGACCATTGCAAGGACCTTACTTGGTAATAAAAAAAAATGATCTGGTGTACATAATCCAATTGTCACTCAAAATCAAGTCTAAAGTTGTCCACATAGAGCGACTGAGTCCTTACATGGGTTTTGATGTTCCTGTTTGGAATGTTATTCGGGGTGAACAACCTCATAGAGAGGATCAAGAATACAAGTAGATTGATCCTTCTAGGTGTCGCGTCACTTCGAGAATATTTCTATCGGTATTCCGAAGACTTCCATCGAGATATATAAGTACTACCAATAGGCAGAAGAGGTGATTCTTGTTCGGGAAGTGCAAGCGAATTGAAATAATAAAGTGATAGGCATTTGAGTTTCAGTCTGAAGTTCAGTTAGAGCTTTGTGTTGTGTTTGATTGTACAGTGTGGTCAATTATTGTCGAACTCACGAGGAAAATGTAACATTAATGATCCATCTATTGAGGAGGTTCCCATCATCAAGATTTACAAGGACAATTCTTTAATTATGAGGTAGTGCCATCTTGTTGCATCGAAATAGCCTAGTCTGGCGATACATTGTAATGTAATTCTCAGCTATTTCAATGTTATTTCTCACAATATTTGTTACATATTTTTTATGGATTGTTTATTTTATTGTAATATATAGTATTTTTTTATTGTTGCGTAGTAATTTAGCTAGAATAGGTATCATAAAAGCGTGGCGACATAATTTTCAATGAATATCCTTCTTTATTTCTGACTATATTATTGGATACGAGGGATCCACCCTAGATCTTTTTTGAAGAAAATATAATGTAGGATTTTCGAAAGTTACAGACAATAAGTTGAGGGGTACAAGACAAGTTTACAAGCTATTCATTTCTATTCCTTCATTCCTCTTGTTTCTCGGTTTTTTTTATTATATCCAAGGTAGAACTGAATCATCTAACACTGCTTCCTTCTGAAGATGCCAACTTGGTTGATGAAACGGGCGTCAAAATATTTGGAACCGGGCATGATTTGTATGTCCAAATATAACCAAACCTCCTCTAACCCGAACAATGATGTAAAATATAGTTTTTTCTTTGAAGAAATAGTAACAAACAATATGGGGTTATTCAGTTCCTCGAAGGTATATCATCCATTTTATTCATTTATTATCATTATTGATGTTCAAATCCAACAAAATCTTCACGAACATAAAAATAGACAGTGATTACGTGTGACCAACATTTTGAAATGACAAATATGACATTAACAAACCCAGGGCTGCTTATTGAGTTCGAACATTAATCTATTAGCCTACCTAAAACACATAGTTTTATCATGTCAAAAAAAACACCTGTTTATCCCCGAATGAACCGTCTGACTTTATCACATACATCATTTGACTTTTAGATTGTAAAATAGCATTTCATGGCAAAAGTCCCATTATGCGTCCCATTATAACAGCCAGCTATTATTTTGAACAAGTCGACCATGGAATTACGTGTCGCAAATGCATTTGTTTACAATTATTTTATCGAAGTCGACAATTTCCCCTGAATTCTAATTTGGAAATGGGTGGTGGAATAAATGCCAAACGGGGCACCTAAATGAATGTTTGACATTTGAAATGATGAAAACTTTAAACTAGTGACTGTGGAACTAGTTTGATGAAATGTTTATTTGGTGAATTAATTTCAACTAGAGCTTTGGGAAAAACTGTTTGTACACTCTCAATCGAGCTTTTACGTAGGTAATTAAAAAAGTTTCTGCAAAAGTTGAATAAATAAATTGTGCAGCAATCCTGTGAATAATATCTGATTCAATCCCATAACATTTGAAGTACAAACTGAATAGTTTGTGCCGTGAACCCTGAACACAATAAAAAGTGTTTTATGAATTTTTCATAGGAACGTTTATAAAATAAAATTAAAAAGCCGTTATGAAATAGTCACGAAATTATCACATCAACGTTTTCATTAATAGCTTATAAAACCTATATTGAAATGCTTTCAAACACAATTTTATATTTATTACCAAATTGTCACTTTAATGATAATTTTCCAATTATTTCCTAGTATGGTTTATTGACTACAATTCCAAAACGATAAAATCAAATTGCTTTTGCGAATATCTATATATTTGCTGTCGCTAAAAATCAAATGAAGAACCAGCTGGCATTGATTTTAGAGGTCGTGTAATGAAGTATACTTTGTCAGTTTTGTTTGACTAGTGCTCCAACAACTACATGTCTATTAAAGTCGTTTAATATTGTCGTGCCATTGGAAAAAAAATTAAGAAAAGTGATTCGTTCAAACGAAGACCCACTTAACCTAATGCTTCAATTTTTTCCTTGTTGAAAACAGGAAAACGTTATTGATGAATAGAATCCGTTGATATAAGTGGGGCATCATATATACCGGGTGATTCTCTAAGGTGGCTCACTCCTATAACTTTTGTATTATTGGAGATAGAAAAATTGGAGGTTGTGTATTATAGTTCAATTTACATTTTTTGACATATTTACTTGCTTTGCCGTGCTTTCGGTTTAACCGAAAATGACCCCAACTTTCGATTTTTAAATTGGACATGCTATATATTTTTACTTATTTTGATCGAGAATAACGTTCTGAATCCAACAATACTCCGCTTGTCAATATTTGACAAATAAAATCATTTTTATTCCCATTTTTATTTTTTGATTTAGAATAGATCGTGGAAATCGCTTCATTCTTGATCAACTAACATGGGAAAACTACGACTGTGAGGCTTATGACTTCACAGTCGTTTGAAGAATTATTTAACAGTATCAAATATGAATTTTTCCAGTTAATATGATTTTTTCAAATGGAAAGGGGGTAGCTCGTCGGCTTTTTGTGGAAGATCATTTTGTTACGAATAATTTGAAAAAATAAAGTGAAAGTGTGTGGCATCAAATTATTAGTACGAAAATGATCTTTCACAAAAATCCGACGAGCCACCCCCTTTCCATTTGAATTCATATTTGCGACTATGAAATAATTCTCAAAAAGACTGTGGAGTCATAAGCCTCACAATCGTAGTTTTCCCATGTTACTTGATCAAGAATGAAGCGATTTACACGATCCATAGCATTCTAGATCAAAAATTAAAAATTGGAATAAATATGATTTTATTTTTCAAATATTAACAAGTGAAGTATTGTTGGACTTAGAATGTCATTCTCGATCGAAATAAGTGAAAATATATAGGATGTCCCTTTAAAAAATAGAAATTTGGGGTCATTTTCGGTCAAACCGGAAGTACGACCAAGCAAATAGATATGTCCAAAAATGTAAATTGTTGTAATACACAACCTTCAAATTTAGATTTTCTATCTCCAATAATAAAAAAGTTATAGGAGTGAGCCACCTTAGAGAATCACCCAGTATATACCCTCAAATCACTAGCTCAAAACTCCTTCGGAATTTAGTCTTTATAAACGATGGAACAAGCTTCTTAGTCAAAACATCCTGATATATAATATTTATCCAAACTATACGTGAGAAATCCCATCTTCATAAAAGCACTTTTGTAGGAATCTATAGTTTTGAAAATATTCCGACTGTGCCGCAATACCATTACTCCTAGAACAAAGTGTTTCCTAACAGTTTTGTAACATATTAGCTAAAATACGCTTAAATGCTTGCTAGTGTTACCAAATTACTTTATAGAACGACGCCATTTTGAAATGATAGCAATTCGAAATACTGACATTGGTGACATCAGATGAGTTAAAAATATGAAAATCGCACATATAATGATATTCACATCTGAAAAGTACAAAGATATTATACAATTATATTATTTAGAACAAACCGAGTTAATGATAATAATAATTATTATTATTATTATAATCAGGGGGCTTGATTTTTCTTAATCCAAATAACATACCACACATGATATATAGAAACAAGGAGGCGGTATTCAACTCAGTTACTCTTCCATACAACCTTTAAGTTTGCGACTAGAAAATTAATACGTCGACAGAGTAAATTTTTGTATTATCAATATTTTTTACAAAAACATAAATTTTGCTAATGATAGACTATATATTTATCAGTAAAATTTCATTCGCAACCTTTCTATTTAGTTTTTACTAAAAAAGTTACTTTTTGTGCCTTCAAGAAAACATTTTGAACACTTTTTTGTTTTATCGATATATGTTTATAAAACTGTTTTATAATTTATTTCTTCGAGACGTTTTCGCAACTATTATAAAATATGAAATTACTAGTAGTGCTTCTTTTTCCAGTTTGTGACTGGAAGTTACTTCTTTTCATGATCTACACATCTTAGTGAGAAGTTTATTATGAAATTAATTGCCTTCTTCCTTTCTTTGTAAGATTCCGTTATTTTTTTTTTTTTGTATAAACGTGAGGAAGTAGAAAGCCAAAACCTTTCTGTCCCATTGAATAAATAATATACGAAATCTGGAAATTTCATGTTTTTCAAAGTAGTGGACTTGAATAGCGGGCGGTTTTGTAACCGCCGAATATCTCAGGAAGAGACTTGAGAATACTCTCGATGTTACGGGACCTTCTGGTGAAATGTTCGTTAATAATCTAAAACTGAAGTGTGTACAGTTTTTTAGTTCGGAACAGTGTTCTAAGCTTTTAAGAAGCAGCCTTTGCAATCCCAGCGACATGATTGTGCCAATACATATTGGAGTCCACTTTAAGCCCCAACAAACTTATCGAAGCAGAAAGCGGAATTATCTGTCCTAACATTATTATATCCGGTTCGGATGCATTTATATTTTGGAGAAAACCGATGCCTGGGTTTACGTGTGGCATTGAATTGAACCTGCTTACTTTCACTTCAATTCGAAATCACCTCTAGATCCTCATTGAGATATGCAACCTCCTGCTGCCAGTAAAAATGTGCATCCGCAGCCGAAGTCCTTGAATCCTATACCGATAACTCCAAACTTCAACACAAGACGCTTTGTTTTCAAAAAATTATCATGTACCTAGTAAGGCAGACAGTAAGATATAACCAAACAACCCATTTTCGTTTTTATGTATATATTTTATTATACAGTGCCTTCATTTCAAAACTTTCCACCCCTAGTACTTCATTTAGCAGGAAGAATTTGTCGTAGGCAAAAAACACATCAATTTAGATATCGGGAGGGAAGTTTAAAATCAGTGCTAGTGGTATTTTAGGTTTAACCCTCTTACCCCTAGCTACCCCCACTTGATAATTTTAAATGGCACCCCCTATCTTGCTCTATTTTACGAGAACGGATCAACAAATTTCAGTTTTCTAAACGGGGTTGAGTGATGATTTTTAAGATCTTCAAAATGGTTTGTTACAAGATAGAGGTGCCATTTGAAATTATTAAGTGGTGGTAGCTAGGGGTAAGGGGGTTAAACCTAAAATACCACTGGCACTGATTTTAAACTTCCCCCTCGATATCTAAATTGACGTGTTTTTTGCCTATGGCAAATTCTCCCTGCTAAACGAAGTACTAGGGGTGGGAAGTTTTGAAATGAAGGCACTGTATATTATATAACACAGCCAATATCAGTCTGTAACAGACACGGCACAAGCCTAGCTCAGGTGGCTACAGATTGTCTAATACATGGTTCTATGATAGGATCATTAATGATAATTTGAATTATAAATCGCAAGGAAATCAAATCATATAACGGAATGATTGAATGATATGAAAAAAAGTTAATGAAAATTACCATAGAAAAAAATGGTTATCTTTATAAAAAACGGGTTGAAAAGTTCAAATGTCCTAAGTTTATATTCTGTTTATGAATATGGCTAATTTTTTTATCAATTATCAATAATTCATTTTTTCATTCAATATGTTCTTTGTAGTGAAATGAACATGCACATCCGATTATGCTATTGTTTTTTTTTTCTGAGGTTTTTTTTTGTACTATATTCATATGCATGACCTCAAAGATGAATAAAATAATCTATGAACTATGATCCTTGATTATCTATTCACTTGTTTTTTTTGAGAGGTATTGTCCTCATACTCGAAAGTGCATGTCCTTGGTATTTTTCTATTTGGCCCATGAAAGTTACTGTCAGGAGTTACTCAACGGTTCTCGGTCTTTCTAGATATATCCACTGTTTGTTTTTCACGTGAAAAATTTGAAAGTGAATAAATATTTGCAACTCGAATGATACGCAAAAACACGCCAACACGCCTGTATTATTTAATTCTTCTTTGAAACGAAGTGTTGTAATATGAATGTTTGTGATTACAATGACGAAGAATTTTAAAAATGACGTTTTAACGATGAACGAGAACGAGAACGAGAACGAGAATGTTTCCTTCTTATCCACCAAGCTCAAACACCTGTTCATGTAGCTGCAGTTTCGTAAAAATGTACCATCTTTCCCACCAACCGATTTCCTAGAGTCTTTGAAGTCCACTAGATACTCTTCAGGACAACAAGAAGACTGTTTCGAATTCTTGGGGTTCTTGTTGAATACACTCCGTGAACAGGAAAATAGCAGGTTCAATACTCCTGACCGCTCTGGATTGAATGATTCCATACAGTTTATCTCGTCTTGTGTTCGTAGATCTTTTGTTGGAAAAATCCATACTGATTTAGTTTGTGGTACATGTTCGAAAGTTATCAAAAACGTATGTGACTTTCTGGAACTTCAACCAGTGTTTCCTACTATGACTGATAACCAGTCCGTGCAAAGCTTGTTGTTAAATCATCTGAAAATAGAACTTTTAACGGGTGATGATAAACTGTATTGCCAAATTTGCGCAAAACG
>WOGR01010282.1:0-10982 GCA_015342045.1 Leptinotarsa lineolata
ATTAACTATTTTTAAATCATACGTGACATGCCGTTGTGGCTGGATAAAAGTTTGTGTTTATTTTTCAAACACCTTCGTTTGATAGGTAGGAATGTAGTTATGAACAAGAATGTACTAGTAATATTAGTTATTTCGTTATTAGTTTATTATTAGTACCTATGTATTATGTATTACCAGTTAAATAGTAAAATAAAAACATATAATGATAAATTAACTGTGTATTATTTCATTTACGTTGCGTTACATGGCTTCCGTGTGGGTAGCTCGGTGTTTATTCCAAAATTAACAAAGTAGCTCAACACTTTGAAGAAGTTGGCGACCACTGCTATAAAGTATGATTCATTGCAAACTGTCCGAGTACTTCAATTTGCGTTACTTCGTCCAGTAATTTTGGTTGATCCATTTTTTTGTTTGTGGCAGTACCAGTTTCTTGAAATTTTGCTACCAGTTAGCGAATGTTTACGTGACACGTTTCTCTCCGGGCGCCTCTGGTTGAATACTTCAGTTGTTCTTGACAAACAGTGATCTTCTTTACCATGGATTAAAATCCTTCTCACAAGTTCAGCTGTGTTGTTGCAGATGAAAATTCTGTTTCTCATGTACAATGTATCGAAATAAAAATCAAATGGTTGCTCCACGTTATTCAATGTTGATATATTTGAAAGTAGATTTTCGGTAGCATTTTCACCAGTGTGATGGAGAAATAAATAGCCGAAGATTTTTCCAATGTGGATCGTACAATTAACTAACAGTACCAAAACATGCATTTATAATAATATAGAAATTTTGGAATATGTCGGTTCCTGAAATATCATTTATCAATTGACATACTAAAATATATCATTTTATAAATTTGTATCAATTGTCAGATTTTGAAAAATGCAGGAAATCTATAAATTGATACCCTTCAATCAGCCAACTAATAATTTTCTTGTATTTTTAGCATCCGCACAATGCCTGAGATTTTATGAAATCGGTAAAAAAAGTGATGCATGCAGTTGTTCACCACATACCAATAGAAACTGTTATACGCAGGTTTATAACACACCTGGGGATGCACAGTGCACAGATTACTTAATCTCATTTTACTCTCTGTCCTTGGTCCCTGGTTAGTCATTTGTTATTGCAAGACCGGTCCCCTCTTCCAGACCAAAACATCAACCGACACAGAATTGAGTCACTCAAGTATTTATAGCTTCATCCACCAAACTTCTCACTAGAGATCGCACTAAGGAACAGTATAATATAGTTCACGTGACACAGTGCATATGCTTGTTTTGTCAGGTGCTGGAAATGGGATTTTAATTAAAGGAATGAAAGCTCGGTTCTGCGGCACGTTATATTTCAACGTATAATTATGTCCAATATTTTATATATGAGTACGAGAAATTTTGAGTTGACAGCTCAAAAGCTTTCAGCCCCTATTGGTAGGGAGTGAAGTTGAAGAGGAAAGCATGATAAAGCATTCAGAGCATTATTAATAACAATATTTTTTTATGACATACTCTCATTATACACAAGGGTGGTGACAGTTTGAAAATGTATTATGTACGGTATCAAATTAATAAATTAAATCACATAATCAGATTGTGATTTTAATTATATAGAATATCCACCCTCCGGAGAACTAATGCTAATACTCTAGTCAAGAAGTGCTTTTTTTTCGAACTTTTTTCAGCAGTCTCCGAAAGTTATGGTGGAAGTGTCATTCGATTCGGAATAGCGTCTAGAAAGTTTTTGAGAAAGAGCGACTGTCGGAAATGAAAATTGCAAAATTTATAAACAATTTAGTGAAAAATAAAAAATGGGTTTAGTTTTTTGGAAATATCTCAAAAACTAATTGAGATTTTTCGAATCGAAAAAAGATTCGAAAAGAGGAAGAAATTTCCTAAACGAATGTTCTAACTTCCAGAACTGTAGGATCAATATTTATAATTTTCCCGGAGCCCTGAAAATGAGCTCGAAATTGGGTGTTTAGCCGCTCGTAAGCCGTGTCTGTTTGGGCCATTTTTACAAAAAAAAAAAAATTCAGCATATAAAATATATAACTTGAGGGATAAAAAAATTCAGGCATATACTCAAAAGATGAATGAATAATAATCTGTCGGTGAAACATTTTTATTGCAATTAATTGATTCATTACGCTAATGTTAATTAACAAGTTTTCATCACTCGATCATCAATATTGCAAGTGTGATATTTTTTTGAACTATAAGTGTGAAATTTTTTTCCTTCCATAGAGCTATGATTATAACGGTTGAGAATCTAGTTCTGTTCGAAATAATGAAAAATGATTATTTTTCAGTTATTTATTAACGATTTACTGCATTTTTAAATGAAATAGTTCAATAAATAATCGATTTTTTTTTTCATTATCATTACTAGTATGTTTTTTTCATCAGAAGCTACATATTTTTTTTTTCAATTTTTATCACTCATTGTTTAAAAATTTCTTATAAACAAATGAATTGTTTATAAAATAATGTTTTTTTTTTGGATCTTAATCTTTGATAAAAATTATGATTTTTTAAAGGAAGCGTTTCATAAAAAATTTTTACAATGCAAAAAAACGCATTTGTTAATTAACAATTTTTTTTACCATTAATTATTGATATTAATGAACCATTTTTTCTGTAAAATCATTGTTTATCTTGTTTTTTGATATTTGGAAAAAATAACTTTAATTTTTAAAATTTGTCATTGTTTATTAAATCAACAATTTGTTATAAACAAATATATTTTTCCATCTTTTTTTTCTACTTGCCATCAATGAATGAAAAACAACCATGTATTTTTTCTTCCATTTTTTACCGAATTTTATAATTTATATTCTCCATAACTCAATTATTATCATCTATTGTTTTCTCATTTGAATTATTATATTTATTAAACTGATGGAGATACAATAAAAAATCCCAAGGCTAAATATATTTTTTGATTGATGGAGAAAAAATAAGTCTAGGGGTTTCGATTATTTATTGAACTTTTTTATTTAAAAATGCAGTAAATTGTTGATAAATGACTTGAAAATAATAATTTTCCAATATTTCGAACGGAAATCGATTCCCAACCGTTATAGTCATAGCTCTACGAGAGTAAAAAAAATCCACACTTATAGTTTGAAAAATATCACACTTGCAATATTGATGATCGACTGATGAAAAATTGTTAATTAACAATAGCGTAATATATCGAATAATTGCAATAAAAATTTTCTACCGACAGATTATTGTTCATTCATCTTTTGAGTATATGCCTGAATTTTTTCATTCCTCAATTTATATATTTTATGTGCTAAAAATTTTTTTTGTGAAAATGGCCCAAACAGGCACGGCTAAACACCCGATTTCGAGCTCATTTTCAGGGTTCCGGGAAAATTATAAATATTGGTCCTACATTTCCGTGAGTCGAGACTTTTTTTATAGGAAATGTCTTCCTCTTTTCGAATCTTTTTTCGATTTTGGAAATCTCAATAAGTTCGAAAAAAAGCACTTCTTAACCAGACTATAAGACCTAACTCGAATAGTGAGGCGACTTCAGAGTGTTTGTAGTCGGAGAAAACCTCAGAATCGAATGAATCCATCGGCTAAAAATGTGTTCGAAGTAACTCTCGAGAAATCACCACTGGCAATCCTCGGAGTAATAAATATCATGAAGGGTCAACCATTTGGGCCCGAAGCGATAAGCGTGAATTCTAAATATTCCATCTGTTTTTAGGTAATAAACTTTCCTTTTGGGTGAAGAGAGAATTCTAAAGATACGCGATGAGAAAATATTAAAATAATGCTTCGAATAGCAAGAGACTTCAATTGAAATGAGTAGCAACAAGCAAATATAGAATTGAAGAACCTGAAATAGAATTATTTTCTGTTCCAACAGTTTTTGGATTTTCATGATCAGTGGTCGAAACAATTAGTTAAAATTATAGCAAATCTACAATATCCCCACTAACATAGCAACAACAGTAGATTTACTTGTAATCAGCATTTTATTACACAGTTGACTTTTACGGAGAAACAACAAATATTCTTCCTATTGTACAATCAACAATGCTATATGTCACTTTTATTCGCATTCAACTGACGAATGCTGACGAATACTCAATATCAAAAAACTTTCTGATCTAGATAGAGTACCTGTTCTAGTTCTGATGGAGTGGTAAAATACGCAATGACCTTGAATCATTGTTTTGTAGACATTATGCGAGAGCTATTTTCTGGGTTTTTTTGGATATTTACACCTGCATGAAATAGCTTTCGCAGTTATCTCAGGCCGTGAAAGTTAACATTTCAGCTTGTCATACAAAAAATGATTTTCACTCTTTCAGTCAGTTCAGTTTCAGCCTTTTTCAAAAAAGGCAAAAACAATTTTTGATGTAACTATAGATCAGGAGCCAGTGATCTTTAATATTATTCTGGAAGTGAATATCAACAACTTTTGGAACAATGTAATCAGAAAACATGGAGAGTCTTGAGGTGTTTCAAGGCATTCGACTATGATAATAATAATAGTAATGATTTTTATTAATATACAAAGTTAGAATCACAATATTTCTAGATATACAGTGTCAAGGAAATCGTCTAGGAATAGTGAAAGTTATAAAAATTGTTGAGAAATGAATCTAATATGTCAAATACCTGAATATAAAACATATATGCATACATTGAAGTGAGTATGTAGAAAAAATTAAATTAAGAAAAAGAGTGAATTTTGTCACGCATAATGATGATAACTCTTATTACGAAGGTCATTGAAAAAAGTATTTCAATGAGGCCTTCCTAAATGATGATTTGGAAATATTAAAATTTGCTGATTGTTCAATTGTATACAGCTCAATAAATATTCCATATCCAAGATAATGAAAACTTTTTTAGGAAAGAGTTGTTCTACTGATATTGGGTGTTATTTTTTTTCCCAGAACTAGTTGGATGATGATGTGGCTGGGAAGGTGAATCCGCTTATTTCTATGCACTTTCTATAAGAACGGAACACAATTACTACAGGAAACTCTTTGAGGCGCTCTGAGAGCGATGACTGTGCGAAAGTAGCGATTCATGTTGAATTTGAGTCGCTGGTAATGGAATTCATTTAAAAAAACGTTCTCAGGAAGTTTACTCCACATAAGCACAGGTCTCCAAAGACAAGAGTTCTCAAACAGTGATGTTCGAAGTGTACTGAATCGAACCTCAAAACGACGAGCAGCGACAGTCCGTAGCGTATTTCTGGTATGTACCACTCTTGGTGGAATCGAATATGCCAAGTCACATGAACACTTCCCGTGAAAGTATCTATGGGAGAAAGACAAATCTCCAACTTTTCTCCGATGTTCCAGACTATCAAGTTTGCAAGTGATGTTCGTATCTCCATTCAGGCGGATGTCTTCCTTCTGAATGGAATCCAGCAGCTTCATAGTATACTCAGGGTCGGGGCTCCATACTTGAAAATAATACTCCAGAGAAGGTCTAATCTGAGCCTTATAAAGCATCAAAAGTTGCTGAGGTGTGTACAGTTTTCTGGTTCGAAAAAGTGTTCCAAGCTTTTGAGAAGCAGCCTTTGCAATCCCAGCGACATGATTGTGCCAAGACATAGTGGAGTCCATTTCAACCCCCAGAGCAGAAATCGGAATTGTCTGACCTCATATTATTATAACCGGTTAAGAGACGTTTATCTTTTTGGAGGAAACCAATCCCTGGGTTTTCGTGCAGTGAATTGAAACTGGTTACTTTCACTCCAATTCGAAATCATCTCTTGATCCTCATTAAGATATGCAACTAACTGCTGCCGGTGAAGATGTGCATCCGCAGTCGATGTCCTGGAATCCAAATGAAATGACGTGACGAGGCAAGTGTGCTGTTGTCAGCAAAGCAATATATTGGATTCTTGGTTTTTTCCAATAAGTCGTTGAATGAAAAGAGGGTTGAAGATTATATGGTTCCTTGGAGAACACCAGCGTTGATGGTAAAAGTATTCGAGGGATATCCCTTTACATCCACTTGCAGAAAACGTTTTCTCAGGAAGCTGGAGAGTCACATTCAAAAATGATCCGACAAGCCATAGCATCGAAGTTTGGCCAGCAAACCCTCAAACCACACACGGTCAAAGGCCTTGGAAACATCAAGCGCAACAGCTCTTGACTCTACATGTTTCTCGATTTCGTTATTCCAAATATGGGTGACATACGATAGAAGGTCGTCCACATCGATATTGAATTTTAAACTGCATAGCAGTTTTTCTTAATCTATTACACACTGTTTCAATATGAGGAGTCCATGTGAGTTTGTATCCAAAGTGAGGCGTAACATTTTATAAGAAGCACAATATTCAACTTGAAGATCTTCATTTCCGTAGATAACAACATTATGACGAGTTACTATTGAAAAATTCATCAATGCTCTTCCAGATGTGTTTAGTGTCAAGTAATTATTTCATTCTAGTGTGTTCATCTGATCATGTACCTCTTGAGTTCTCTCCTTAAGCGTCGTTAGATCACGTTCTCTAAATATCTGGTATGATAATTTGAAAACTGAACTCTTATTTTGTTCGTGGATTTTCAGCTTCCTTAAAAACCATTTGTCACAGTTAGTCATCGCTGGTTATCTCTCAGATATTTTCAATATTGTGCCTGGTGCATCTCCAATGAAGAAAATACCATAGTATTTCCAAATGAATATATTTTATGCAATTTATTCTTTCACTGAGTAGTTTTAATTGATTCCAAAACTCTAACTATTCAATACGAGCTTTCTGAGCATAAGCACAGCCCGCATATCTACAAGTGTATAATGCCAACTACTCGCTTTCAAGACCCAGTTCTCACTGATTTATCGGGATTTAATTTAGCTCGAGGCAATTCCATCGGCAGTATCTCACTGAATCCAGCCGAAGTTCTACATTAAAACTTTATTCGAAGAGATATTCGGGATGGCCATATGTGATCTCACCGCGGTTTGAGGATTAATATTTGAGTTCTTACAAGCTTATTTGGTTAGGAAAAAGGATCAGGAGCATGTAGGGATGGAGTGTGTGCAGAGTAATTATTAGAGGGTTGGAAGATATAAAATGCCGTACAAAAAACACTGAAACAAAATGGTTGTAAATGTTGAAAATTGAAAAACAATATACACACGTCGTCTTCATGTTATTTCTGAAAAAAATTCATTTTCAAAACCGGGAATATATGTATCTAAATTTTTCGATTGTGAACTTGGTACTGAAAATACACAAATATCTCACAAATTTGTGGTGGATATCGCTGAAATTGTTCAGATTTGAGGGATTCTAATTATAAATGAACTGATCCATTTTCTGATGAAAATCGACAACACTATCCGTGATAATAATTGAAACAATTCTCCCAAACTTTTTTTATTTTTAAACGCGTTTACCTATCATCGTAGCTTCCTCGGTAGATATGGATATTACACAATGTGCTACAATCAACTTGCAATAGCCCATACAGATGCTGTCCTGGCATATTGTTTCAGCATTTTCATAAAAAATTTATACTACTGCCCAAAAAAGTAACTTATCACTATTGAATTCATAAATTTCATCTGAGTTACTTGTAGTTTTCTGAAAAATCATGACAGGCGACTGTTAGGTACGACAAAGGACTGTTCTCACCATCAGAAAGAACTGTTCGGTGGGACAGAGAACGGTTTCATAGAAAAATAAGTTATATCAATCATTCATATACTTTCATGAAAAAAATCCATTTTGGTCAGGTCAGGTGATCTGGGTGGCCACGCCACAGGCCAACCCTTACCTATCCATTTTTGATTGAAATGATCATTGAGAATTTCCGACAATTCCACCCCAAACATTTAGTGACCAACGCTGTTGATTGTTTAGGCAACGAACCAAATAGGGGTTTTCCGTTACATAATAATGCAAGTTATGTCGAATCACAGTTCCATTTTTATGAAAAGTCGCTTCATCATAAAACGGAAAATAACACGAAATCAAAGAAATCATTGCTTTATTGACTCTTTTTTAAGCCCCATCAGCAAAATTGAACACATTTTTCAAAATATCTCTCTCTCTTATTTCTTGCATTAATTGCACGTACTGAGGGTGAAATTTGCTTGCTCGTATCATTCGAGACACGCTGGTTTGAGATAATCCTAATTCGTTACCCAGGTCTCAGGTACTCCCATGAGGATTTTCAAAAAGGTGAAGAGCAATTTGAATCTAATGACGTATTCATATACTGGGAATTATATTTAAAAAAATATAACTTTGATTGGCCACTTTCGGCTGAATCAACCAGTATGCGGGAGAACGATTTTTAAATAGAGCATCCATGAGCAGTTCGGAAAAATGTTTTCTCTGATAGCAATGGACCGAGGGAACATTGTTGACTCACCCTGTATAATCATATAATGAGATGTGTTGACAGGAGTTTTGAAATTTCAGGGTAATTCATGAAAGTATCACTTTCACTTGAAATCTTTCAGAACTTGTCAAATTGAATAGAACTGGCCATATTAAAACTCATTATTACAATCATACAGTTTATTGTATGATTTTCCCTATGAATGGTTTTACAAAAACCGTGACATGTGTTTCGCTATACAATAGCTTCTTCGAGCGTATTAACGTTTGTATAGCGAAACATGTATCGCGGTTTTTGTAAAACCCTTTTCAGTGAACATCATACAATAAACTAACTATATTTTTATATTAATGAGTACTGAATTTTTATAATTAGAAAACCTATCAGGTTGGACGTGCTTTCTTGAGCCAGAACAGATGGGTTCCTATAAATCTGCAAAACATTATACCAAATTATCGAACATCATTCTATTCGTAGTAAAAAACAGTTTTGATCATAAATAGTCAATAATTAATTGAAGAATCATGAACCTTCGTTTATTTTGGACCATGTGGCTGCCGCTTGTCGAAAAAATGGTAATTGTTTTATTTTTTTAATGAAACTCAGTGAATCCGAAATAGAGTTCTACTCTCTCTTACAACATGCATATGGAAAAATGAGAAATGAAACTTACAAGTGGTAGAAAAACACAGAAGATTTCATTTTTCATGAAATAAAATTTGTATATTTGGACGCGTCGCGTCGTTTATAATAGCAATGCGCCAGTCACATCCAACTAGGACTCTTCGAAAGATTATATTTTATGGCAATGGCAAATTCGAATCAGAAATTTAATGGTGTTCGATTTTATTTCCAATACGTGGTGTGTGAATTTGACAATTTGAATATATGGTACACTCTGGGATATGAACAAAATATTCATCTCAAACGCAATAAGGAAAGATCTAGAAATTTGTTTGATTGAGTCGTCATAATGCCAATTTTTGTTGGCAAAAATTGTTAATGCAAAAAATGGATCATATGATGGCTCCAAAATAAAATATTTTTTGGTAACGTCATTATGATGCTCTTCATCACTTTAAAAATGAAAAACAGATGATTCTCCAACGAATGCCGAAAACAAATGATTACTGGGTAATCTCACAAATTTTTGGTCGATTGATTCATTTCTGGAATTATGAATAGATATATAGGGTCTTTGATTGATAATAATAATAATTTTTATTCGCAAATACAAATATTTCAATATCACAAGTTGTACGAGGCAATTTCATAATAAATATGGAAATTTCACAGAAGGATATTGTACGTGAGTTCTGCACAAATTGGAATACTAATAACGTATTGAAAAACACTTTATTGTGAGATTTTCGCTAAACAGTTTTACAAAAACGCAAGACGTGTTTCGCCATACAATGGCTTCTTCTGGCGTGTCTTTACTACCTAACTAACTCATTCTACATAAACCATGCATTATATAACTGTACAATTTGAAGTACCTACATTCCAAGTGTCTGAAATATACCTGTTCATTTAATATTTCATATGTACCTAAGTTTGTTATGAATTACCTGAGCTTATGTACCAGTTTCCGCATACTAATGGAATACAAATGAATACGATAACAATAAAAATCGAGCAAAATAGTATAACAGAATAAATAAAAGGTAAGACGATTCAAAAGTATTTGGACATTTTTGGAAAAAAAAGTTTTTGGCTTTCTACTACTCCATCTTGATACAAAAAAATGTGTGAATCTTCCAAAGGAAGGAAGGAAGCAATCACTTTTGAAAAACTAACTTTAGATGTGTAGATCATGCAAAGAAGTATCTCTCAGACACAAAAAATGAAAGAAAAAGTCCTTCTGAAACAGCTACTTTCATATAAACATTGAATTACACGAAAGAATATATTCCTTCGAAACAAATACTTTTACATGATCACTGAATTATACAAAAAACACTTTTTTCTACTCAGTTTGTATTCCAAACATTCGTTATAGATTTAAATCAGATGTAATTCACAGGATTTCTACACAATTTCTTAATGCAATGTAAAAAAATTCATTCACTTACATGGAACTCAGCCATCCTCACTGGTATACACCGATGTTTCGCCGTAAGACATATTAATTCAATTGTCAAACTTTCAGTATGAAGATGTGAATCAGTTTCTGTGAATGTCACTGTGATAGTAAACATTTTTCATATCAACGTACTGGTGTATCTGAAGCCGTGGCAAGCCCAAGATCCAGGTTTTGAGTTTATTTTAAAAAGAATTGTTACACTCCTGATATTTTTTTATATGATGAGGGACTAGATTATATACTCGAGGAACTAAGCATGAATAAGATCTTTGGAAGATGATTTTCCTTGAGTTTGGAACATATGAATTATTTTTATGACGAGTTTTATATTGGTGTTCTATTCATATCTATTAACATGTTGCCTTATTATAGTTTTGAGGAAGTAGAGTTGTCTGACGTCGAGAATTGATGTTTCTTCATACACTGTGTCCGTAAAGTACGGAACAAATTCATTTTTAGCTAAACAGGTCATTTTAAGAAATAATCCTGAAACACATCGATTTTTGATGTTAATTTACCATATTTCAAAATAATAATCTAATATACAGGGTGAATTACGTT
>WOGR01010283.1:0-10982 GCA_015342045.1 Leptinotarsa lineolata
TAATGTACTTAAATTCAATTAAGGCTATGTTTTGGACCATATTTAGCACAATTTATTTTTTTTCTCGAAAACAGACAGAGATAGGTAAAGGATATTATTGACAAAAAAGTATTAAAATACTAGAACAATTCCAAAAATGTATCAATATACGGGGTGTTCCATTAAAAAAAATATAGTTGCTAGGACTTTTTGATAGAAGTGGCAACGCCGCAATTCTGAAAATATTTCAGATCAATAGAATAGGTAAGGAAATGTGAGAGGTGCAATTTTCAGAAAAATCGTGCTTTGCGTTTCCCAGAAACGTCTAACCTACCATCGACCGTGAGTCACGCTGTATATGTGAATTTTGGGCCTGAAGCATGTGGGAGCAAAGTTTTTTCCAAATAGCTGCATTTGACAAAAAAAACGTCACAGGAGTGTCGTTCAGGAATTGTAGAATGACGTCAACGACGATCCAGATTTACCTGAAAGGGTTCTGTTCTCAAGAATGAAGAGACCCAAGAAATGACGGCGTTTTGTGACGATTGAGGAGTCAAAAATCGAATCGCATTGAAAGCTCAAGAATATACCAAAAAGTGCATATCAGAACTGCTTCGAAGAATAAAAAAAACGCTGGCACAAGTGTGTTATATCTGGGGGGTAAAAATAGAAGTTGTTTGAGAAAAATGACAATTCACTTAATTTTCTGAAAAGACAGCGTACGAATTAACAATTCATGAGCAATGTCTGAAATGAAATCGTAGACAACACACCAAACCGAAACAATCATCATCGAATACGATAAAGAGTCCATCGCGACAATCTAACTTCATCATTTTCCAGAAAATTCACACAGTTCCACCGCACCAGTGTTGCCAGCTCAGTGAGTTTGTTTTGCGCGAGACTGTTGTCGAAATTCCGATGCATATTCGAATCATAACCTTGAAGAAACCTTCTGAACCTGAAATTTTACGAAATGCAATTCAATCAAGAAGCAACAAACAAAGAATAATTCAAATGATCACGGTCGGTGTCTAATAGATTAATGGTTGTTTTTGGGTTGGCCCAAAAATTTGTACACCACGAATCATGAATCAGAAAACAGCAAATAATTTGTTGAATCAAATGATATTTGTTTCAATGATTTGTTCTATCCTGTATCACTATTACTTTTCTTCGAGGAGATAGTCAGCATAGATCGATTAACAATCGCTAAAAAGTGTATGAGAAAGCAAATGTGGTTTTGTCAATATCTTTGAACCGTTTCTATCACCAAAAGTTTGAAATTCAATGATAATGGGCCTGAGACACTCTGAGGAAAAACTATTCTGCTGAGAAATAGTAGCAGGGTGTATAATATGTAGCAAATCCGCAAAAACCAGAAAGAGCAACAAATGTTCAAAGATACAAAAAATACGTAAATCTCTCTTATTTCGCGTCTTGTTGGCAACACTGCACCGCACAGAAATCTCGGCTGGCAAAACAGTGATACAAAGCTCTCGCGGTCCGCCCCTTTCCTCTCGCGGACCAATCATCTAGTGAGCTTTATCGATCGCAACGTCACTTCCTCACCCACCGCGGCCGCCATTTTACCCCCTCCACCGGTTCCCCTCCATCAAGTACGCCGCACAATGTAGATGTTTATACAGATTGAAGGTTTTTTGTGTACGCGGGAACAGGTGAATATCGAAGCTGGTATGAATTGATGTATTCAGAACCGTCCGCTTTTTGTTTGAAGGATTTCCCGCAGAATCGGTGGGATTTTCTTTTGATATTTGTACGTACTGACTGCCATTGGAAACTGGTATTGTTGTTATTGAAATTGAGTTCACTGAATACAGTAGAAGCAACGAAGTTTTTTTGAATTTGGGAGAATTTTTTGAAATTTTTGTTTTTGTATTATTTGAGATCAGAAACAAAATTCAACTGACCTGTAGGGGCTTCTCCCACAAATACTTAGTTCAAAAACATATCATTTCTTTATTGTCGAACAGTCATCCAAATAGAACACTGCAATCGAACGGACGTTTCGGATGATCTCCACTCAGAGAAGCCGTGGCGGACATTTGAATTATATTCCACACATAACAGGTCTTTCAAACCACAACAAAACTTCGATGATATCTTATACTAACTCAATGAAAGACCCTATATACAGGGCTATTCAAATTTGTTTCTGTACAGAACCTTTTATGATTATCTGAAATATATCTCGGTACAACAAAAATATAGTATATGTGTTTTGATAAGGAGAAAAAGAAATGATAGCAATTAAAACATCCGAAACGAACACTATAATTGTAATGAAAATTGAAATGAAGTAATTTAAATACACAAAAAAATTAATAGCGCCATAAATGTTCGAATTGATGTCCTTCCATTTCAAGATATTTTTGAACTCGTTTTTCATATTATTTATTGCCTTTCATATACTACTTTGTTGTATTGTTGCGAAAGCAACAAACCCAAGTCTTCCACATTTTCTTTCTCTCTGCCAGCGTAAATCCTATTTCTCAATGTCCCTCATAGAAAATAGTCCAAAATAGTAAGATCTGGTGATCTTGCAGGCCACTTTATTGGCCCATTATTTGTTATCCATTTCTTTTTCTGCTTATCAAAACACATATAATATATTTTTGTTGTAGATATATTTCAGATAATCATAAAAGGTTTGATGATGTATTGAGCAATTAGTTTTATATAGTATAGACCAATTTTTAATATAGACCAACGGTTTGATGATGTATTGAGCAATTAGTTATATATAGTATAGACCAATTCATAATATAGACCAACGGTTTGATGATGTATTGAGTAATTAGTTTTATAATCTCAGCGGTCACGTTGTCAAGACCGGGTTTTTTCTTTAATTCATCAATATATCCACATTAAATGAAATGATCGATATCCGTCATAAATAAAAAACCAAACACTATAAATACCTTCGATAGTCATGATACTCTGAATTTGTAGACAAATGACCTACTCTCTATTGTTATGGAAATCTAAAGATTCTCTTGGTTATGAGTTCTTCCATGAAATTGGTGTGTCATCACCAATAGGTACTTCGGGTTTTATTTATGACGTTTTTTACCTGACGTGAATAGCATTCTAAACGCAGGCGACAAAACTGACAACTCATTCGACCGTTATTGGAAGACTTTCAAAGAATACTTCTTCTGACTCATCATAGAATTTCAAAAGTTGAAGATGAAGGTTGAGAACTCATTTCATTTCCATACAAATATTTTTTATCGTTGAAAAAAACTGTTGCATCAATACCTCCATCCCGATATTTACACGAGAGAACCATTTCAAGGTTTGAAAACATCATTAGTAAAATTTGAATACAATGCTGCAAAATTGTTTCAAGTGAGGAGAAAGGCAGAAGCTGCCACATAAGGATATCAATTTGTTATTGACAAGTCAAGTAAAATATCAGTACAAAACTTTAGATCTAATTGATTATGTAAATTGAAATGAGTCATTGGAAAGACTGAATTGATATAATGGTTATTTGGGCGATTGACCTGAAGTGCAATGATCTTGACTATCTTTTGAAATTTTTTCAACGGATATTGTTCAATATGTCGTCTAGTTCATAAGTGCCATTTAAACAAAATTGAGTCCGGCTTCACCAAAAATTTAATTGAAGATGTCATAGAATTCATAATTTACTCATAGTAATTTGCGATTTGCACCAAGTTGCGCAAATAAACAGTTTGGATTGTTTTGTACTTGTAGTGGCATGCGTTTGGATATTTAATCAAAAATACTTGTTAAAACTAACCTAGGTTTATTTATTTATACAGTGTGTGAAAACTAAATGGAATAAATTCATTATTTCGGTTACTATACATATTTTTTTTAAAATCCCGAAACACGTCAAATTTAAATAAAAATTTGACATACTTCAACGGAAAATGCTCCCCTACCTTCAACCCCCGTCGAATGACAGATACAACCCCCAATTCTTTAAATAGGAAGTATAGGCTTGTGATATATCGTTTGAAAGGTCTCCTCATTCTCTATTCAAAAATGTTATCACTTTCAAGTTTATTGCAACAATTAAAATAAAATAAATAAAAATCATGTGGTTATCGAAATTCGATAAAATACACTCAAAACTTATTGCAATATTCTCAAAACCTATTTCATGTTGGGGTATTGTTAATAAGAATGTAAGCAGAAACCATAGCAATGTTCTATTTAGATGGTATCCTTAAAAAAATGTAACTAATTTCCGTGGCAACGTTAGTTTGAAACGCCTTGTCAAATTGTTTTTTATGTTACAGCACTAGTTGTCAGTAATTTAATTTAGGCTTAAAGTTCGTTACCTTCCAGTCTGACAAATGGTTAGATTAACGGAAATGCATAAAGTAACACTTTTACACAACAGGAAGTAGCTCGCCTATTTCATGAGAAATGTCCTATTTTACCGCCCATATCTCAAGGAGCAATAAGCAAAATAAAGTAGCAGTTTCGCGAGTTTGGTCATGTGGGGCAGATAAAAAAAGCAGCTACCAATGCAACGAGTGATGAACTCAAATTAGATGTGATGCTTGAGTTTAAGGAAAACAAACCCGCATAAGTCGAGTAAATAGGCATCCACTACATTCAATGTTACTCATATATCGATAGTAAACAGATCAAATGAAAATAAAATGCATTCCTATAAAATGGTACCCACTCAGGAGCTCATGGAAGACGATTTTGAAAGAACTTATTTTTGTGAGCAACTGATGGACATGTTGGATAACAATATCATCCAATTAGAAGACGTTATGTTTTCTGATGAGTGTACTTTTTCTCTTAACGGTCATGCTAATCAGCAAAATTGCCGCTACTGGTCAACGGAGAGAACACACGCAGTATCTTCAAAAGGTTGATGTTTGGGCAAGGATTGTAGGGAACCATATCATTGGTCCCTTTTTCACTCAGGGCAACTTTGGCATTCCTCCAAAATGATGTCATTCCAAGTTTAGCAAATTCATGTCCTGATCCAGGAAACCCTCAAGTTCCAGTGGATACAATATGGTTTTAGCAGGATGGAGCACCACCACATTACCAAGGTAATGTCCGGCAATATCGACACAACATTTCCCAATATGTGGATAGGGAGGCGAGGATCGATTAAATGGCCAGCGTGATCACCTGATCTTTCATCATTAGATTTCTTTTCATAAGATATGTAAAGTACAATATGTACAAAACTGAACCTTTTATATTTGAATGACTTGAAAGAACGAATAACGCTCGCAATCAGTTCTGTCACGTCTGATTTGTTAAATAATATCAGAAGACAGTTTCATTGAAGTCAGGATGTTGCCAAAACGTTCGCGGTAAACATTTTGAACATCTACTTTGTTAAAATCCATAGTTCTTTTTTTTATCCAATATTTCATTACGTTTTGCATTACATATCAGTTTTAGCAACAACAGTTTCGGTAACAACATGATTTCAATTGTTGCAATAAACTTGTAAGCGATAACATTTTTGAATAGAGAACGGAATGACTTTTCGAACAATGTATCACAAACCTATATTTCTCATGAAAAAAAATTGGGGATTGTACCTATTATTCGAAGGGGGTTGAAGGTAGGAGTGGCATTTTTATACAATCAAATTATAATTTGAGTTTGACGTATTTAGGAATTTTCCTTCTAGATATATATACAGTAACCGAAATAATAAATTTATTCCATTTGTCTTTTACACACTGTATAATGATCCCATAGTGATATATCGACTCTTTTCCAAAATTAGTACTCTTAAAATTCAAGTTTGATTCCTTTGTATTATTTTCAACATTATGAATGCTACAGCTGATTTTGAGTTTATAAAGTGAATGTATGTCCAATAAATTGTTTGGTTCATATAATTCCAATGTTGGTTCCAAATATGATAATTCATTAATGCCTCTATCAATTTTGTTTTGTGAGGTTTTCAGAAGTTCGAATATAGATTTACTTGCCGTTTCCCAAACAATAATGAGATAGTGGAAATGTAAATAAATGAGAATAAAATATGTAGAGAATTTCAATGAGAGAAGATATTTCATTTATAATTTCTCCAATATGTTCATTTCATGATAATTTCTCATCAATGTATGAATCTGAAAAGTTTGTAGTTTCTTTCAATTCAATAGAATAATATTTGATGGCAATCTGATTATTTGATTTACCAATTGATACTGTCAGGGAAATACGACTATATGAACATTTGTTGAAATCGAGCCCTTATTCATGTTCAATAAGTAAAATGAAAATTCCATCCAAATCCTTCTTCATGTCATTTTTCATTTTTCCGTAACTTTCCGAATAGTCTGAATAGTACTATCATCAGGAGCTATTTTATAGCCATTAGTCTAAATCTTATAACAATTTTGTCATGAATACTACTTTATAATACTCACCAAGATAGTGGTTACCACTAAGGTGGCATTTATTACTCCTGGATCAAAAAAAGCATCGTGGTCCGTTATGTTTACTCCAGAACCAGGATGCCACTCGCCAACTTTAACCAGAGCATGTTGTTTCAATTTCAGTAGGTCTAATTTGAAACGAATGCGTCGTCCTTCTTTAAACTCTATAGGACCGCTGAGACCCTTCAATTCCACCTATAAAATTGTACTGAAGATGAACTTTTCATTTGAAATGTTGAGTTGTAAAATAATTTTGTGTGAATCGGTTTTGTTCTTTTGGAGATGCATGATTCTACTAGTAAGTATAGTGACATATATTCCATTTATGCTGCTGACGGTAATTCATTGGAAGCTAGGCGGTTGTACAGTGAACGATTTACTAATCGTAATGTGCCTAATAGAAAAACCTCACTTATGGCCTGCTCGATCACCAGACTCGAACCCCCTGGATTATTTCCTGTAGGGCCACCTGAAGTGATTAGTTTATACTACTCCAGTGGAAGATGTGAAAGATTTGAGATATCGGATAATTGCTGGGTGTAACGATCCTGGTGTTTTTGAAAGAGTTCGGGAGTTGATGAGGAGAAGATTGGATTCTTGCATCCGGGCGGAGGGAAGTCATTTTCAATATTTCTTGTAGACTGAGGAACATTACATGTACTTTTTTGGTAATAAATTGTTATTGTCGGAATTATTTTTCGCTCCGTAAATTATTGAACTTTTTTCAATTCTGGGATCTTTAATTATGTTTAGAGACCATTGATTCATAAATTCTGTTTGCAGGATTCATTTCATGATTTTATAGGGTGTATCTCAAATTATGTTATCAACTTCATGTGGTGATAACTTGTTATATTTCATGAAAAAAAGTTCAAATTAACGTGTGGCCCAACTAACTCGCAGATTTTGAATAAACTACGTGTGTTTGTAATCAGCAATGAGGGGCTTCTTCTTATGAAATAAAATTCGAAATTTCAATTTCAATGGCGTCGCAGAGGGTCATATTATTTACATCTATGATAGAAATTATTGCACGCCACTGTTTTCTTTGAGTTTGATATTATTTGGACTAGCTCAACTTTTTCAAATCAGAGTCTGTGTCGTAGAATAGGGATTATGCAACATTTGAATAAAAAAATAAATGTATTGTGACATTTGTCGTCATTTGAACAAACTCTAGAATGGAAATTTGTCTAGATTGTAGATAGAAGACGTTTCCAAACTGCTGGGTAATTTGTTTTGAAGACCGGTATAGATAATAATGGAAAATAATCAAATCAGATGCTCTAAATGAAAACCTAGACCTGCATTACAAGCACCAAGTCTTCCCTTTATCTAGTGCTGCACATGTTCAAAAATTCTTGGGATGTTGCGTATGACATTGGTAATAAGCATAGTTCTATTTCTCAAGTCATTTTCATCGATAAATGGTGTCGCATGAACCCCCAAAAATACCCCAAAAGTTTCAAGTCTGGAGATCCAGGTGGCCATAGTTGATGTCCCCACGACCTATCCACTGGTTAGTAGGAGTATCAGTGAGATATTCAAAAGTAGTGACATTGAAATGAGCAGGTGCCTCGTCATGCATAAACCACATATTTCGTCTTACTAGCAGAGGTACATTCGCTTATAATTCTGGTGAAGTGTCTACTAGAAATCATCTACACGATACACCATTGAGACGAAGATGAAAAAAATGTGACTCTATGAGATTATCATCAAAATTTCCGCCCAGACGTTCACCGATAATTCCTGCTGAAATCCATTTTCCCCAGTAGCATGGAGACTCTCAAAGGCCCAAGAATAATAGTTTTGGAAGTTTATAACGGCATATCTTGAAAAACTTGCCCCATCTGTGAATGAAACTTCACAAGTTGAATTGGAATTTCCTACAATTCTTTGAAGGAACCAACGACAAAAATCAATCGTTCAGGAAAATTTCACGGTAACAGTGCACGCACCCATGGCTTGTGATACGGATATAATAAATCTGTATGCAAAACCTTCCAGACACTTCGATGACAAACACTGATATGTGCTGCTTATTTTCAGGTAATTGCTGAAGAATTGCGGGCAATTTGTTGAAGAATTGCTCCCTTTCATTATATTGTCATCATTATCCTCGGTCTTCCAGGACGCTCAGCTTGTTTGGTAAAACATCCAGTTTCTTGCAGTCCAGCATGTGATCTGATGAAAGTTCTTTCGATTGGAAAATCTTTGTTAGGATATATTTTTCGATAAAGCCAACGGGCTTCTGCCACATGGTCGTAGGATCTATGAGGGGTATTATATTGGAGTTACACGCTGCTTGAGATAAGCATTACGAAATAAAAAACGTCCGGTATGGTTGAAATTAACAAGAATTAGAAAACTCACATTGTTAATCTCAACAATATGTATAGTTTTTCACTGAAACTACACCAAAATCATAATAATGTTGAAAATCTCATCAATTGATAATTTTTCTTAGAATTACAGATTATTAAATCATCGTGCTCATGGAAGTGACATTTATGTGAACGTATGAGGCATTTGTCAAACGAAAAAAATCGTATACATGTCATTATTTTCGTACCGAACTGAAATGATTTTCTTCAGCAGTGGAGAGCATTGATGATATGCAAAACATCAAAGTCAAAGTGTGGGGTAAGATAGTATGAGGTCATATGACATCAAAGTCATAGTAATACAAGTTGTTGAAGTGGACACAAGCTAATTATGTTCCAAAAATTCAAACAGAATGTTCTCCGTTTTTCAATCTGAGGCACAGACATATTTGAAATTCAAATTTGTTTTTGATTCATCAGTTAATAATGGTATCAAGATCGAAATGAAAATGAACAGATTTTGTAGGAGTTCATTAAAGAACTCGATCAACTCACCGCATTGATATAATTTATAAGACTGAGCCCTCCATCCCAGGGATGTCCATTATTGCATGATACATTTGAAAACTTTAGAAAATGCGATTGTTCGAGCATCTGAAGTCCAACAGCAAACACCAAAACTGAATCGTACATCAACGCAGCTTCAGCCTGTAAGAAAAATACTAAAAACAGCATCAATTCACTAGTGCAGCTATACTCTAAGTGTGTTCCGCGGAACCCTATAGTTCAGCGATATCCCTGTAGGGGTACCGCAAGAAATTAGAAACAAATCCAAAACACCGTTTTGGCGCGGCGTATCACGATTCACGAGGCGCCTCAGGCGCTATAATTGTGAACAGGCGATTTTTCATCATTGATGAAGAATTTTTGGTACATAAAAAATAGTTGATGGAAAGTCAGAAAACTATGATGCATGTAACCCAAACTATCAATGAAAAGGCCCCGAAGGGATATATGCTCGATGAAAAATATCCGAAGCATCTTTCTACTGTGCCGCTATCATACGATACTGTTTCACAAAGAATCAATGATCGGGCAAACTACGTCAAACAAAAGATATCCATATGAAAGTTCTTTTGAAGAAGACATGCTCATGTGTTCACCGCTGCCTATAAACACCACCGGTGAAGAATTTTTTAATGAAACAAATATATTTTTTGAAAAAAATAATCTCAGTTGAAACGATTGTATTGACATTTGTACAGATGGGGCCAAGGCGATGACAGTACAACAGCAGGAGAAGTGTCACGAATAAAAAATAAAGCACCCAATTATAGTTCTAGCCATTGTATTCTGTATAGACAAGCACTTACGATGAAGCAAATGCCGTCAAATTTAAAATTAGTTGTGGATGAAGCGGTAAAAATAATTAATTTTATCAAATCACGACCACTACAATCCCGATTGTTCTTATTATTGTGTGAAGATTATGGCAGTTTTGATTGTTAGTATCCACAATCATCTTCGGGTGATGACTGGGGTTTTTTGCTTAATATATTTGTTATTTTCAGCTATTCCTTTTCAATTGTCAATTGTATTGTTCATTTCGGGGATTTCAAATCATTTTGTATTAGACAATGGAAGTCCAAGCTAATGAAACTCACTTATATAACGCCTCTTTAGTGGTTCATGATCAACCCCTAGGTTACATTGATCCGATGTGTCTTCAACATCAACACTTTCATTTTGAATTTTCCCCCGAATTCCGCACCACGCGCTTATGAAAAATTATCTCCCCAATGAAAAAGCCACCACCCTCAGCCGCGAAGGCCAAGGGATG
Organism: Leptinotarsa lineolata; assembly: GCA_015342045.1. Taxonomy (NCBI): domain Eukaryota; kingdom Metazoa; phylum Arthropoda; class Insecta; order Coleoptera; family Chrysomelidae; genus Leptinotarsa; species Leptinotarsa lineolata. Next base: position 10,572 of record WOGR01010283.1, read on the forward strand.
ACACCCACCGACGGGCTTCCGTGACCGCTTTCCTTCGTGGCTCTTGCAAGACTCCCAAGTCCCAAGTCCCCGCCTTTCAAAAAACCAGGAAGAAATCAAGGGTGCATCGTACCCCTCCATTTCTGTCTCAAACCTTTCTTTGTAATCGTCTACACGTCCGACGGGGTCATTCAAAAAATCATTTTTATTTTAAAAGCTTCCATTCAACTTGACTTATATGTATGTTAACAAATCTCGCAAGTTTAATTTGACCCACTTTCCGGTATCCGATTGAGCTGATATTTTGTATGCTGGTGCAGAACCTATGTCAATGCATGATGATGATGAACGTAACTTGATGCTGCTGCCAGGATCGGCTCCGTACAAGAGATCTCCTCATCGGTGAATAGGAGAGAAACGAAATTGTATATA
>WOGR01010284.1:0-10982 GCA_015342045.1 Leptinotarsa lineolata
GCAATGAGAATTTTACTAATGCTGTTTTGCTGATATTTAGTGCCAAGTGATTTTTATCAGCCCATTTTATTATTTTCTCATATGTGGATTCTGTCGTTTCTGCAAGTGCTAATGCATTCTGATCAGTGACCAGAACATTTGTATCATCTGCATATGCAACTATATGTACCTTCGAGATGAAAAAAATTCATTTCAAATTCCATAACTAAAAGTCAATGGATGATATTGATTTACTTAAAATAAGGACTTATTTTTAAAAGTTTAAAATTCTATATTTTAACACTACTTTTGAACCAGTAATGAAAAACTTCTTTTTCATTACTTACTTTACTGTAAGTTTGATATAAAATTACTAAATCCAACATGCTTAATTATTGAATAACACAAATGACATTCAATCATCATATGAAATGAATATTACTGGAGTTTTATCCCAACACCAAACCGTTATTTTTAACACCTCAACATGTGTATCGATCACCAAGTGATCATCTTCAAAGGGAAGATTAAACTGAGTAAGTAATAGTCATTACTACACCAAAGGTTCCAAATAGTGCATCACAAGTAAAAATCATCATATTGTCAAAGTTATCTTATAGTCTAAAGATGGAATTAACTTTTGTCATTAATATCCAACAAAATGTATTTTATTTATTTATCAATGGGCAACCCACAATAGTACACACACGTACATTAAATTTAAGGAAGTCAACACATATATTTATATTGTTTTGAATTTTTCTATTTGTCTAATCTAGACCGTCTGTACTAATGAGAAAAGCACATGCAGAGACATACTTTCTCAAAAAATTATGTTTATTTTATGGAACTCTTTTGTGGAGTCCATTTTACTATATTATATTCTTGCAAACTACAGAGAATACATTACTGAAAATCATGTTGAAGAAAAACCACCATTTTTCATCATTTGATCTATACAGAGACACTGAAATTGTCCGTATGAGAGGTCTATATAGTTTATGGATTTTTTGTAACCTGCAGAGGTTTTGTCATGCAAATGAAAACTAGATCATCCGAAAATTATAATATAAAAGTACTTTTATATAGGAAAAGTCACACACAACAGTGTGTTTTGTTTGAATTGAAATAAATTTTAATATTTGGTGAATTTATTAAACATTGATTTCTTATTCAGTATACACTAGTTAGATTATATCATATTTCACTAAAAACTGTATATGTAGGGTCAGTCTATATAAATTTGCATATTTTTTGCAGGTTGTTGTTGGTAACTATTCTGAAACAACAAAGAATGTTATGGGACGTTTGAATGAAAAAGAAATCAGCTTCGAGCTTCTCGAAGCACTTTTGGATTATATCAAGAGCCAATCGATACCAGGTGCTGTTTTAGTGTTCCTTCCTGGTTGGAATCTTATTTTCGCTATGATGAAACACTTGCAAGGTCATCCAGTGTACGGAGGAAGCCAATTCTGTATATTACCTTTACATTCACAGATTCCCAGAGAAGACCAACGAAAGGTGTTTCAACCTGTTCCTGAGCACATCACGAAAGTCATATTGGCAACCAACATCGCTGAAACTTCCATCACGATCAATGATGTTGTATTTGTTATTGACAGTTGCAAAGCTAAAATGAAGATGTTCACCTCACACAATAACATGACCAGCTACGCTACCGTGTGGGCCTCTCGTACGAATCTAGAGCAGAGGAAGGGTCGTGCTGGTCGTGTCAGGCCCGGTATATGTTTCCACCTTTGCTCGAAAGCTAGATACGACAAACTGGACGAGCACATGACTCCGGAAATGTTCCGAACCCCGCTTCACGAGTTGGCCCTCAGTATTAAATTGCTGAAATTGGGGTCTATTGGTCATTTTCTAAGTAAAGCTATTGAACCTCCTCCGTTGGATGCAGTTATTGAAGCCGAAGTATTACTCAGAGAAATGAAATGTTTGGATCAAAATGACGAATTGACACCACTTGGACGAATTATTGCAAAGTTGCCAATCGAACCAAGGTTGGGAAAAATGATGGTGTTGGGATGTATTTTTATGTGTGGAGGACCTTTGGCCACAATGGCCGCAAATTCGTCGACGTTCCCAGAAATATTCGCTTTAGAGATGGGACAAAGGAGATTGAGCTATCGCCAGAAGTCCCTCGCAGGAGACAGACATTCTGATCATGTGGCCATGCTGACTGCTTTTGAGGTTAGTTCTTTGATCTTACAGACATTCAAATAAATATAGTTGAAAAACAGTGAATACATTATGTATGGGTTTAGAAAAATAAGGCGAGCAACCCTAAAACGTTGAGTTTCTTGAATGAGCCAAAATCTAACACTCATTCCTTCGAAATGCATTATCATATAGTAATAAATGTTTTATATCGTTAGAATAAACATGTTGATGGAAGAGTAGATAAAAATTGAATGTTCTTCCAAGTTGAAAATTTTCTTCAAAAAGCAGTTCAGATTTATTACTCTTTTCACTGATTACCATGTAATAATAATATAACTCTTTATTTTCCTTATGCAAGAACAAAATTGTTTAAGGATAATCATAGTTTAACGACAAATTTTCAATTTTTCTAACCAGCCGATATCGTTTGAATTTTAATTTTTTGATATTTTATTGTATGTTGTATTTTATTTGATTTATAGCAAATTACTTCATTTTAATGTAATACTAATTGCATATTTCTCTCTGCAAACATGGCCTACTCTTACATGTTGTTAACGTATTATAAAATACATATTATTGTTATTATTACTGTTAGGAGAAACAGGTCAGCACAAGATGTTCTCTGCTACATGCAAATAATAGGTGTTTAAAGCAAAAACAAACAAATTTTCCATATTTCTTAATGCATTTGATACAGTCCACTCCACATTCTTGGTAGAATTGGAGATACTTTTTTGTTCATATTGAAAAAATAATTGGCCAACAAATTTCAAAATTAGATCAAAATAAATGGAAACTCGAGAAAAGAGAGAATTTTCGTGTTCGGAGAGTACCACAAGGTTCCTTGTTGGGTCCGATTTTGTTCAATATTTATTTTAATGATATATATTGATTGAAATCATAAGGTAAATTTCATTCTTTTGCCGATTATGTAGTTATTACACTATATATTTATTTATATTTTATATATTTATACCTGAAATTTTGAGTAACTATTAAATACTTACCTCAAATTAATTTCTGTACCTCTTTGCTTTTCTCTGAAATCAATATTTACTGATCACTCGTCTGATTTATAAACTGTACGAACTCTATGCATATTTTCTGGATGATCAATAAAAAGTGCGAAACAAGCATTCTATGCTTAGTTTGTATTCTTACTGATCGAAGGAATACAATGATAGTTAGGTATATGTATTCGCAAATGTAACTGAATATAATAACACCTAAAATACATGTATAGTGTGATATTGTATTCAGATGAATAAACGAATTTGAATTTTGAATATACTAGTGAAAATTTTTATAACTTAAAACAAACAGATTTTAAAATCATTAGTGATTGATAATAGTAATAGTCAACAATATTTTATTGTATCCAGTGTTTGAGAATGATAGTTGAACATTCAATGGAATGATATCAACTATGTTTGAAACAATATATCAAGTGTGTTATTTAATCTGATAATCAGATTTTTAAGATGGATCTGTGCTGAAACATGCATGATTAAAGATAAATTAGTTTACAACTAATTTAACAAGGAACTCAATATCAATATGATTTAAAGATTCCAAGATCATGGCAGAAACAATGAATCTGGAAATGTGTTACTTTGCCCTAATTCAGTCGCAACTTATGAAATACTATTATGGGACGAGTCTGTAAAATCCGATTTGAAAACATTGAAAGTTATTCAACAATATTTTCTGAAAATAACTCATAACAAAGATTACAGATTTTCCAGTGACTCAATATACATCGAATATGAAAATTTGATGTCAACCAATTTTTATGTTTTCGTTAAATAATCAAAAACAGGAATAAATATAAAATTTCCTCGTCATATATACAACACGCGTAATAAATGTTGATACAATATTGTAACGAACTGGTTATCCTCCGTCAAAGCTCTACATACAAGAAAGGATCTTACTACCAAGCAACAAAAGCATACAGTTTTAACTCATTTTGAAAATATAACAAATGAATTTTAAAAAATCCCAAATCTGCTATCTATTGCTGATCACTTTGCTATAAAAATATGATTATTATTAAATTATAAATATTCGCTTTCTCATATATATGGTGAAATTCTAAAAAATATTGAAAGTAATAGAATGCAGCACAAATTTTAGCTTCAGTAATGGGTCCTTTCTCAAATGAGTGTACAATATTAATATTTGTACTGGTTGTACAAGGTAATATTAGATTTACCTAAGTGTGCGGAAATAGCAGAATTTGCAAAATGATCGGCTAATATGTCTGCTACAGCGGGAGGTGTTCAACCAAAACTTGAGTCATGATGAGTTACTTTTAAAACATGGCTTTCACGGCCTAAATCATGAAGAAAACAAAATTTGGGTTGGTAGGCCGTGATCGAATGGAACCTGTAGTACAAAACGTTTCATGTGCTACAGCGACAAACATCATCAGTTGTATGTGCATTGACTTCAAGATAGAACCTTTATTCTCGCACACCACTGATGATGTCGGCCGCATTAGCAGACGAAATATTTGGTACTACAAGTTCGATTCGGCCACGGCCTACCAGTCCAGATTTTGTTTTCTCCAAATTTTTTTTTGTTTTATCGTTTTAGTACATTAGGTATAATTTTGGGGGTAAACTGTAATATAATTTTTCATTAATGATGAATCTATAAATATGTTTGTTGGTTAGCTTTGGGATCATGCTAGAGAAGGGGGCGAAGAGGCCGAACAGAGATTCTGCGAATTCAAAGGAATCAGCATGCCAACTATGAGAGTAACTTGGGAGGCAAAGCATCAGCTTCAGCAAATCTTGAATAATGTTGGTTTCCCGGAAGAAACAATGGCTCCTCTGCCAATGGAAACTGTGGGGTCTGATCCAAGATTGGATGTAGTGATGTCCCTCATGTGCTACGGATTGTATCCAAACGTTTGTTATCATAAGGAAAAAAGAAAGGTAAATTCAAATATTCATTTTGTTTTAGGAAGAATCTGTTAAATGTTACAATTTTTCAGGTCTTGACAACTGAAAGCAAAGCTGCTCTTATCCACAAAACTTCTGTCAACTGCAGCAACCAAGACCAGGGCTTTCCCTATCCATTCTTTGTATTTGGTGAAAAGATTAGAACTAGAGCAGTGTCATGCAAACAGATGACCATGGTGACACCTCTTCATCTCTTGTTGTTTGGTTCCAGAAAGGTCGACTGGGTGGACGGAGTTGTCAGGTTAGACAATTGGATAAATCTGAATATGGATCCGCAGGTCGCTTCGATGGTTGTTGCCTTGAGACCAGCTTTGGAAAGTTTGGTTATCAGAGCTTCAAAGGAGCCTGAACAGATTTTGGAAATGGGACCCGTTGATTTGAAGGTGAATATTGATTTTTGTATAATATCTGGATATAGATTAAGTGGATGTAGCTAGTTCTAGGTGGTAGGAAATGAAACTTCCTATGGCCGCCGGGTCAAATTCGTGTGAAGTTCAGAAAATAGGAATTTGACAAACACTGCAATAGAAATATAATTAAAGACAACACATTTTGTTTCAAGTGTAAACATAATTTCCATCCGGGTTGCTGGAAACAATCTCTTCAACAAAAAAATCCAGTTTGTATCCATAACCTTGTTATTGATGTGCTGAATGTGAGGATGCTACTGTGTACGAAGCAATTGACAAAATATGTAAGGGTGAGTCCAAAGCTGATGTCGACATTCTGATGATAATCGACAAAAACATGCTAAGATGGAATCCAAAAAACCCTATCTTGACAGCTACAACAAAAAGGATAAACAGAAGAAAACGATAACAAAGGTGGACGTTTCCTTTTTTACTCATAAGATAATAACCTAGCAAAAAAATTGATGAATTTCTACGGCTAGATAGTGAAATTGAGAATACAGGTTCTCCAATACAGGATGGAGCATGCAAATCTGTTAAAACAAAATCGTTGACTGAGGAATAAGGAAAAGATCAAACGGAAACTATAAATGAAATTACAAATTTAAGTTCAGAAGATATTGAAAATTCTGTGAACAAAGGTTCGGCGACACACAATAGAAGACAAAACCAAAAATAAATCTAAAAATATCACTCTAGGAACAGGTGAAGGTGACCAAAATTTCCGAGGAAAAAAATTTGGTTGTTCATCAGCAGAGTCCCTGACCACACCACACAAGAAAAAATTCGCAGTTATTTACAAACGAAATTGAATACCCTAGATAGCAGTGTGAAGAAATTGGAATTCACACACCCTCGTGTTGACAATCAGTCTTTCATGATTGAAGTGAATCCTGACGAATTACAAACAGTCTATGATCCAAACTTGTGGTCTAGGAAAATAGCATTCAAAAGATTCGATTTCTAAACCTGAAAGTATTTTTCGTCTAAAGAACAATAAAGCAAATCTTCAGAAGGACACATAGAAGATTTACCTCCTCAATATCCAGTGTCTAACCAATAAAATAGAACAGATTCCTCTGATCATTGTGATGTTATTTGTTTGACTGAATATTGGCTCAATTTAGACTGCTTAAAAACTATCAATCTGAATAATTTTAAATTAACTAGTTGCTTTTGTAGACAACCCCTCCCACATGGTGGTGTTTCCATCCATGTTGTCAATAATAAAACTCATCAATACTGTAGCAGTTCTTTGGCAGAAGTTGCTTCATTCTTGATTTAAAGATATGTACATTTTCAGAATTTCTCATGTGATCGGAAGTTTATTCAAAAGTTTGCAGCCCTGAAACTCAAATCTTCTTTGATAAGAGCAGTGCGATGTTGCCTAGGTAATAATAAGTGGGCATTCCGAGTAGAATGATTATGATAGCCTCTGTTAGCAGCTAATGTATTTCTATTTAGATAGATATAATATGTGCAAGCTTCCATCATGTATACTCCTGCTAGCGTTAATATTTCCAAATTGTGAAGTTTGTCTACAAGAATCTCTATAGCCCAACTTTGCAATGATCCCAATAGCATATTTTTGTATACAAAACACACGAGACACTGCAGAGGATCTGCCCCAGTTAAGGACGCCATATCTAAGATGCGAATTGAAGTTTACATAATAGATAGTCAATAAAATACTTTGACCACAATGGTGAGAGAGAAACCTAAGAGAATAACAGGCTTTTGAAGTTTATTACATGAGTTGTCAATATGTGTCCTCCATTGAAGTTTGTCATCAAAAACAACACCCAACATTTTTGTTAACCTAGTTAGGTTCAATTCCAAAGCAGTATCAACAAATAGATTCAACTCGTATTGTTGTCCAGTCTTCATCTTGAACTTTAACACGTTAGTTTTAGCTTGATTCAACATTAAATTGTTTTTCTTTGACCACATAATTTTTTTGTAGGTCTCAAGAGCTGTGTTTTTCGCGGAGTCTATATCGTTTTCAATAATTAATATATTAGTATCATCAGCATAACATGTACAGTGAATAGCCGAGTTCTTATTTAGGTACACTGACAAGTCATTGGCAAGAGCTAAATACTAGAAGGGTTCTAGAATGGATCCCTGTGGTACCTCAGCCTCAATCTTAGACTTTTTCCAACTCTAACTACTTATCTTCTTTTATATAAGTATGAGTTTATTAGGATAGGGCAGTGTTTCTCAAACTTTTCGAATTCACGGCTCCCTTATGTTTTTTGAAGATTAGCGCAGCGCCCCGAACGTAAAGACTACACTAGATATATAATTAATAAAAGTAGATAGGTGGCTATTTGAATGGATTGCATTTTGCAATTACCGATATTATCATATTATCAGGTGATATTGTATCATTTTGTTATTGAATAAAAATATTTCTTATAACAATTTAGTAACCTTGTGCTAGTCGCTAGTGCATAATGGCAGTATAGAATAGTCTGAAAACTAAATTCATGAACCCTCTGATTTGATATTTATTCTTCTCTACCAGTTGTAAAACGTTGAGACTCACTCGTGGCCCACGGCGCCCCAGTAAAGGTTCCACGTAGCCCCAGGGCGCCGCGGCGCACACTTTGAGAATCACTGGTTTAAGCTAAGAGAGAGCAATTTAGTATTGAAGATAGATTGTAGACATTCTGTGTTAAAGTATCCACAGAGAATTATCAAAATCAGAAAGACTATCAGGAAAATAACAATAATCCCAAACACAGCCCTCCAAACCCTCTGCACTACCAACTCACTGATATTATATCCATAGAGGAAACACTACTGTTACTCAGAAGTTTGCTGGAAAAGATGACAATGTAGAAATCATTATAAAGTATGCTGTAACAAGGAACCCTCATGCAAGAGTATGACATTACCACCCAACAGAAACTGAAAAACTAACACAGCTTTATCAATGAAAAAAAAAATTATATATTCATATGAGATTTTTTGGGTGATATTGTAAAATGAGCTATGTAATTTTAAAGCAATTTCGTAACACGAGCGGAAGGACTTCGGTCGATAGCCAGTTGAGCAAAAGTGTAATTTTGTTCAATAAACTACAATTATTATTATCAGAAAGATGGGAAGCTACGTCGAGTGCCTATGTTAACGCACGGACAAAAATGTCAGTAATACTAGTTGGTGGACTTCCAAATTTGATAGATATAAAATAATTCATAAAGTAACATATAACAATCGTCATATACTTCAATTGCCCATTCAACGGATGATTTTGAAATTGATTTAATGTTTTTACGATGCCTTTTTATCGGTATAAAAGAACCACCATAAATCTTATTACTTTTTGTATACATGGCTGCCATTTTATAGTTCTAAAAAAAGTATTAATGAAATCCAGTTGTTCAGTGTACCAGTATAAAATTCCAATTTGATTATTATAAGAAACAGTTCAATTCACTTGTAATTAATAGTGGCGATTTGATGTATAACATTTGTTTTTTCATTTTAGGGTTCTGAGGAACTGTTTCTCGTCGATCCATTAGCTCCATCGTCAGGTAATACTGCCACGAGATCAGGTTCAGGTCAAGCCAGCTCTTCGGACAACTTCCCGTTTCTGGCTGAGGCTGTTAGGCGTGCGGTAGCTAGCAGAAGAGACTTGTTGAACGATATGAATGATGGCGAAGGTGAGTATTTTTAGTAGCGAAACATGTGTCCGGTTTTTTGAATACGATCTGATAAGTGATTGAATATTTTACATTCATTGTGTTGAAATAGGTCTAGAAAGTTGAATATTATTGTTTTGTCCAATGAAGTAATATAATTGGTGTGGCCCGAATCTACTGAGAGGTTTTTTTACTATTTTGAAAGTTTCTAGAATATAATTTGAAATTACGTTTAATATTTCATATTCTTTGAATGAAGGTTTACAAGAATCGCGATAATTAGCTTTGGGAATGATTACGAATTACACAGGTCTGTAAAAAACTTTTTGAAAAATTTATTTGATTTCGTTAACTGATCTTTATGTAGTTTTTTGCGCTGATTTCAAAAATAACATTTGTTTTTATCTATCACGTAGGTTTGCCTACAAAATAAGGATGAAATAATTGAAAAAGTACAAAAAAAACGAGGAATTGTGGATTTATTTCTATTATTTCAACATGAAGTAAAAGCAAAAAACAATGCTACATAGCTAAACTAAGCATAATAGTGATACAAAAGTGTTTGCGAAGTGATTATAAGTCTTTGTAAAAACGTTTTCTTTTTCCGTCCAAGCTTCTTTTGGTACTTTTTCGGCTGTGTTCTTGTGAACTTTCCCTTTTTAACATCCAACAGTAGTCTGCCATCATGTTAACATTCCACCGACCTTGGTATCTGCGTTTCATTTCTTTTATGTCTTGATGGAACCGTTCTCCTTGTTCCTCACTTACAGCCCCTAGATTTTCGGGAAAGTAGTCCAGATGTGAGTGAAGGAAATGGACTTTGACACTGATGTTGCAGCCCAACATTTTGTAGTCTAGCAACCAAAGTTTTGTAGTTTGGGTCTTTTTTTCCAAGAAAGCCTGTTATAATAAGTTTAAATGAATTCCAGGCTTTTTTTTCTTTCATTTCCATTTTAGTGGCGAAGCTTTCATCTTTCAAAAGTTTTCTTATGTCAAGCCCAACGAAAACTCCTTCTTTGAGTTTAGCATCGGATAGACCAGGAAACTTTTCAGAAAGATACTTGAATCAATCTCCTTCTTTATCTAATGCTTTCACAAACTGTTTAATTAGCCCCAATTTGATATGGAGTGGTAGAAGTAAAATTATTTTAGGATCCACTAAACTTTGTTTTTCAACATTTTTAACTCCTGGAATAAGACCCTTTCTTATTGGCCACACCTGTTTGACAGTGTTGTTTCCTGTCACGGCTTTTCCGTTCAGATAGGAAACATGGAAACTTAGTGTAACCACTTTGTTGACCTAGAAACATTGAAATAACTTTCAAGTCTCCACAAATGGTCCACTTATGATCAGAGTAGTTGAGCTTATTAAGAACAAATTCAAGATTTTCGTAGTATTCTTTCAAATGAGTGTCCAACAGGCACAGAAGCATGTTGGGTCCCATTGTGAAGCAGTACAGCTTTCAAACTTCTTTTTGATGAATCGATGAAAAGTCTCCATTTCTCTGTTTCATACGTTATGTTGAACATGATGCCTGGTACATTGTTGCAGAAAACTAGATCACCCCACTTGTGTAACAAAAGAGGAAAAATTTCCTTTCTCTAAATCGGTACCATGAAAATGAAACACCGGAGGCTAACATATGTTTTTCTTCAAGTGTAGACCCTAAAACTTCTGCTGAGTCCTTTGAGAGGCCCAGATCTCGTACTAAATCGTTCGAGTCTGATTGAGAGAAAAGTTCAGGGTCAATGGTACCTGGATCGTAGCTGTCATCACTGTCGCTACTAGTACT
>WOGR01010285.1:0-10981 GCA_015342045.1 Leptinotarsa lineolata
TGCCCGTTCAATAATTGAAAATCGATTCCGGCAGTTGTATCGCCAACAGCATATGCAGGAAATACTTCAGTGAAGATTCCTGCCCTGACACCTGTCGGATATAATCCAACGCCCTTCGTGGTATTAGCCAATGGAGTAGTTATTTTTTGATAGGTATCAGTCCGTTAACCTACAGTGTAGGAAGTTTCAGACTGGCCTGAACAAATTGTTCCTTTATATGATTTGATTTATTTATAGCCAGTCTTCAAGTGTGCCCACTGACTATATGTGAAGAGCAATATTTTTTGTACAGATGAAAATAAACCCAAACACCATTTTTCAAAACGAATAAATCCCAAATATACTTTAGTATCAAAAAGTAATTCTCTCAGAATAATAAATGACCATACTGAATTATTAAAAAACGGAAAAACTGTAGAACTACAAGAAATATATTTTGTAGATTCGTCAAATATGTAAACATAAAAATTATCCGACAACTTCTATTCAGAAATGACTATATCAATAGCAATAGGTAGTAGAAAGAAGAATGAATCCCAGAGTTTCGTGAAACTACAAAGGATTGCATAAAAATCGAAAAACCCTGCAGTGATGAGGTCGAAGAGAACATTCATTGGATATTATCGAATAAATAATGGACGACACATAATCACAAAATTCAATTAGTTTTTGGGCAAAAATTTAAAAAAAAGTATTTAAACAAAGCACAAAAGACTCGAACGTAACGAATGCCCTCTAGAGACTGATGACAAGATTTTTTTGAACCTCTATACTATGAGCAGGAAAAAACATATATTCCTTCCTTTTCTCAACTGCATACAATATTAAAACTTTCCAAAAAAACGAAAAGGTCTAATACGAAAGAAACGTTCTCTAGAGATGATTTGGAATGTTTTTTTACCTATACCTATGCATAGGAAAAACATTTTTTTTATCAGCTGCATAAAATCTTAAAACTTGCCACCAAAAATTCACCGTCTTCTAGACGTTCTAGAGTATCTAAAAATTATCATTGTGAGAGATTTGAACATAGTGTCCAGCATGCTGTTGAATTATAAAAAATCACTTTACCCAACATACAAAAAAATACATATTTTTAACGAATTAGACCCGAAAAAATATCCATATGAATTATTCATAATGGCATTAAATCGACCAAAGAAAATCATAAAATACCACAAAATACCGTCACTTGTTAATTAGTAATGAACTACTAAGTTATATTGCATCACACCAAACATAATGTTTATCAATTTTTTGTTACATCATATCTGTTATACCGAAACGAATGGTAATAGAGCCAATGTCACAAACACTCTGAATATGACAAGTTTCCCTTTCAAATAATCAAAGAGTTGAATGACATACTGAAACAGATCACAACTGTGAGAATAATGACGCTGCTGTATTCTTCAGTCATCACATGTGAACAGACCAATTGAAATAAATGAATAGCTTGTGGGTCATTGCTCTTATTTCACATCATTTTCTCTACGTGCTTGAAACACCGAAGTTACCTTGAACTTGAGAGATTCGTCCTTCGATTTATACTCTCTATTGAACCTAACCATTATTAGAAAGGATTATTGAAATCATTTCTTGAAATTGATCTAAAATATTGAAACCGTTATTTTATTAACTTTGAACAAAAAATAAAACTTTTAATTGCCCTTTTTTTCATTTCAACAGTTCGTCAAACGTTACGCATACATATACAGTATGGACCATACTCCATACTGTATGGACTCATCAAAGCACCTTTTAATAATAATAATAATTCATCTCTATTATTTCCAATATTACGTAATCAAAAGTTTTATACAAAATTTTTTATAACAGGAAACTAAAAGGCGAAGTTCAGTTTATTTTCATCTGAGGGCGATGAAAATTACCTGTTCCTCCACTTAACCTCGACAGTGGTTAATGTGACATTAATTATTAAATTATATGCATCAAATTATATTTTTAGTCGTATTTATATTTTACGGAGGAACAAATTTGCTTCAATAAAAATGGTGATGATTTTAAATAAGAGTGAAATTCTTGGCACGTTTTTTTTATATTGATCTTCGTTATCAACATCGCCTTCAGAACTGAATCCTGCAAGTGATTTTTTTCAAACGTCCACAATTTATTCATTAAAGAAAATATTCTCTCTACTGGAGCATTTGTACCAGGTAGACATAAAATATATTCAATTAAAATACAAAAATTTCCATGTTGCAGATTGTTGGTGCGAACGTGTTTGAATACTTCCACCCAACGAGTTTCTGTGTGAACTTTTAAATTATTCCAGTCTGTAATTTTCTGTGGAGTGACGTAGTTTACAATAAATGAAAATTCGTCAAATACTTCTGTATCTGTAGTACTATCAATATATCCCTTTTCAATCAATACATCTAATGCTTCTTGTACATCTTCCCACGCAGGTACTTTTCTCAAATCTGCCCAATAAAATATCTCCATTTCTCTAGTAAGAAAGTTAGTCTATTGTTTCAAATATTCACGACTTGGTTAAAAAAAATCTGTTGCTGTTTTTTTCACAAAATCTTCATAAATATCATCTTTCAGTTTTATGATTGGATCACGAAAAGTAAATGGAAGAAACTGATTGGTTTCTTTCTGGATAGTGCATGTAGAATACCTATTCGCACATGTCTGGTGATTCTCAGAATAATTTTTTATTTCGTTAGAACAAACATAATATGAGATCAAAATTTTGTTTCAATGATTGTTATACATAATCAAAACCTCACTTATTATTTCTGTCATTACAGAGTTGGACTCAGACCAGTATATTGGTTCATCTGTCCTATTCGGAAGCAAATATCAGTTTCATCTCGTCAAACCGTAAAACCTTTTACACAACCCGTTTATTTTCCTTTCTTATCCCCTCTTTTCTTTTTCGCTGTGATCCTTCATATAGATCCTTTGAAAGATATTTTTCATCATTTCAAACTCCTCGTTGAAACTTATGAGAATATATTTACCTAATATTCTTGGCTCCTCCTCTCCCATAAAGAAATGTGTCTCTCGGAGATCTGAACTTCTGTTGCAAATCGCTATCAGCGACAACGGTGTTGCCAAATTTTCTAGAGCACGGACCATCGTTCAAAGGATCCCCATCCATGTGCAAGTCGACGAACTCGTAGAGAGCTTTGAAAGTTACAGGCCTGAAAAGAATATTAAACCTATGAATATTGTCTGCATCAATCAGGAACTAATATTTTTATTAACCATCTCTGTGTTCCTACGCTTTCTAAAATATAAGATATTGAAAATCTCATTTTATTCTAATCCCCGAAACATGGAGATTTGTCTATTTCAAAGAGTTACAGATTGAATACATTCCTGAAATAGTGCCTAATTACCGAAATTTCATGATCACGAATACTATCCGCAGTTGACCCAGTATTCAACAGGTATATGAGCATAAAGAGTGAAAAGAAGTGTGAGCTCGTAGATGGTAACAATGCTACCCCTAAAGGTAGATGCTGTAAGAAACTCTCTGCACGGCAAGTATCAGTACAAACTTTGACAGATCTGGTCATCAGAGCTATCGGAGAAAAATAAAGTTGCTGCCACAATCATGCTCGCCATTCCGATTTTATCCTACTCTTTCGGAGTAGTTGAATGGAATCTAGAGGAGAAATGATGTACGTTCATGAGAGTTCTCATCCTAAATCATCTGTTTCAGTGTTATACATTTTTCGAAAACTGGGAGGCCATGGATTCTTGAATTTGGGATGTTTTCATGACATAATGGTTTGGAGTATAACCTGTAAAGTCATAAACAACTCAGATCATCCCTTCAACATGGTCTGTTAGTATGAAAGAGTAAAGATCGTAGCATTTCTCCGAAGTAGCTGTCCGAGCGCTCGATGAAGCTGGTTTGGGTTTCGGATCAAAGTCTGTCATCAAGTTGGAAATTGTTCAACATGAAAGCCGCAGTGCTCACTTCACTCCTGCGGTTACACAAGGATAAGTCAATGCATATGGTCTTCAACAACCTTGAAAACCTGACTATCGATCAAAACAACTGCCCTTTACTTCTTTAATAATTGTGGGCTCTAGTTGGACACTGTGGGTTTCGTCATGACATGCCAGGAAGGTGTCTTCAACAACTTGGTCTACCGTAGTCGCATGATATAGAGTTCCTTGACGCCATTTGCATTTTTATTTCAATTTTCCATTAGGTTGATATTTACTGACTGGAAATATGACTCTTTTTCCTTTCTTGTCTTGATGCTTCGACTTGAAAATAGATGGGACCAATTTTATGAATCACTACTTTTTCCATACGCTCAGTTCTATCAATAATTCTATGAATACTTTCCAAACTTGAAAGTAACCAGTTAAAAATTGATCGTAGGCTTTCATTTTTCGCAGGAGTAGCTGAATAGTATGTATATCTTTTACGTTTAATAGTTGTTCTCTTCTACTTTTACTTCCGTTAAATTGGAACTGCATTCCTCCTCATCCTCATAGTTGATCCTGATTAACTTATCTTCAATCACTGTATCGGATCTTTCATTTTTCTTCATTTCTTTCATTATTATTATTTCAGTTTTTAATTTTAATACGAACGTATATAAGAAACTTCATTGAAATTTTATTCTTGGCTTCATATCGACAATATCAACTGGTTCACTTGTAGATGCAAAAATGTCTGTTAGATTGCCGACTAGTTGAAATTATTCACAATAATGAAAGTGGTGATCTTTTTATATTTCATCTTTACATTATGTTGGAAAAGCATTTTTATCCCCAATTTATTGTCGTTCAAATGATACAGAAGCATGTAAAATAAATCACAGGAAAGTCAGTTCATACAATTTTGAATTCATATTCTTAAACTTCAGTTTGTATAATCGAAATTATACGAAATAATCCCAGCTTATCTTATTGGCTGTAAATGATATGAATAAATGATAAAAGTTTTGGCGCAGATTGATTAGTGTTGATTAAACCTAGATACACCATTATGCGCCCAAAACAGAAGTACTTTCCAAAGGGGGAACCGGCTCCATAAATACTGAAGGCAGAACTTGCGGAGAAACAGCCATATTTGCAGGAGAAGAAAATCATGTTTCATCAACACAACGCACCGTCTCACACCTCAGCGATTGCCATGAGGAAAATTCACGAATTACGATTTGAACTGTTTGACCATCCGCCTTACTCACCAGATCTAGCCCCAGGCGACTTGTTTGTTCCCTCATCTGAATATTGCTTTCGGAAGAGAAGGATTTCCGTCAAATTTTTGTTCCTTCATCTGAAAATTGCTTTCGGAAGACAGAGATTTCCGTCAAATGAAGAGGCAATCACCATCGTGAACAATCATTTTGCAGAGAAAAACGCCGATTACTATCTTGACCGGTTACAGAGATGGAAGCATCGCTGGAAGAAGTGTGTTGAGTTCAAAGGAAACTATGTTGAAAATAAAAAAAAAAAAATTGAAAAAATGTTTTTTATATTTGTTATATCGAAAACTTTCCAGACCACCCTCGTACAATCGTACCTATATTGTTTCAAAAATATTTTACGGAATTTGAAACCCAAGAGAGGAGTCACGTCATTTGAAGTTTCAACATGAATCAGTTTTTGTTAAAGAAAAAAATACTTTATGGTCTCTTCTCTGGTACTATCAGTTTCCAGTAGACTAGGAAACAGTAACATATACTACTTAAGGAAGTATAATTTTAGAATCGGAGAGAGATGATTCCCGTTCCTTCAACATACATGAATGAGTTGCGCAGCTAAGCTTTCCACGAGAATAATTTCTCATAGAATGCATACGAACAAAAAACTGAAACGTTTCGAATTATTTTTTTCATTATTCTCGATTACATTATATGTCAAAAAGAAACATCACAGAAAAGAAGAAGGGGAGATTCGAGATTGTTTGTTTGCGTCATCACTTCACAAAATAAACTGGAGGGAAGTGAAAACAAAATGTCAGTGTTTTTCAAAAACCTTTTTCAAAATTCAAGTTGAAATCAAATCTGCACGATCTGCACGAATTTGTTCACCACTTTATGATTGTTTTTGTAGGAATTTTATTTGATTTTTGTTTCAAAAAGGATCTGAAAATATGAATAATCCCACTTTATTTGAATTGAAAGGGTTATATTTTTAAGAGTGAATAATTTTTGGGAAAGAAAGTTTTTGGCTTTTCACTTATTTTGTATCAAGATGGAGTATTAGAAACCCAAAAAACTATCTTTCCTTGAAATCTCACTTTGGTCCTTGAGGAATTCTAATTACTGTTTTTAGTAATTTTACCAGTCTATCAATTAGATCAAAAGTACTAACTTGAGGGCGGTAGAATCTGCCAACTTCAATTCGAGAGTAAGGCTATCTCCAGAAGTGAGGAAACTTTCTGCCAGCGTACATGGTCTTGGAAATGTGGTCTCGTTGGCTAGAAGAGAATGGTCACAACTTCTCGGAATATGCTCTCTGCAATACCGGGCCAGAAGGGTAACGTTTTTCCTGTTAATAGACTGAGATCCACCACCTCCTAAGCGACCTCTTGTTTTTTCTCTGCTTCCACTGAAACAGAAAAACATTTCAGCCTGAGCATCAAATATTCATCAAGGAGAATAGTTTCCCAAATTGCAGCGAACTGAAATGAGATACAATGTCAACAATTTTCTCAGCAAAATTTGTTGGTAATTCATCTATGATATACATACATACATACATACATACGTAGTGTCTATCATCTAAGTGAAATAAATTTGATAATGAAACACAGGGTGTCATGTAAAAGAAACCTATCAAAATCCTATCGAAGTCATCTTCCACGGACTTCAGAGTTGGTAACATCTCATGGGAATTTATTTTATTTCCTTTAAATGTTCGAATAATTAATGAATCGCTGATTTCAAATATTAGGGCTGCTTTTCGAATAAAACTATGGGAGTTTTTCTCAAGTTCTTGTGAAACTGCTTTTATATTTCATTATTTGCTCCTTGAATATAGGTCACTTTCATTTGGCCAGTAACAATCATCTGTGGCAAAGCAATTCCGTACTTTTTTGTTGAATGAACATTTTTTCCGATATGCAGTTAAGGAAACGATGACAACTTCTTGAAAAATACAACCCAATTGAAAAGCATTTATGATCCAACACCAAACAGCGCTGTTCCAACCCGCCCTAGGTCTCATCAGTGGTGCTAGACTCGACTCAAAAGTTATTCCAGAAAAGTCTTTGAATTGTTAGAAACTCAACCACAGTTCTGGTTTTCTGTCCAGTTCGATCTAACTGATTATTTTCTGTACTGTTTCCCTACACAAGGGAACACATTTTTATTAATGGAAAAAACAGGAAGGAACAGAATTTTAATCTCAATGAGAAACGAAACCAAGAGAGCTTCCTTAATGATTAATGATGTGAAATTGCTTTCTCAAGCATGTACACCTCATTAACTTCTCTCTTTGTTTTAGGAATACTGATTACATATTGAGGTGTATGAATTAGAATTAGGATTTCGATCCCTAGCTGTATTGAAAATCAGAGCACACTGATTTCCTCACAAGTGCATACATCAATCACAGACAATGAAAATTTTCAGTGAGTTACGAAACGGTACCTTACAACTTATTGGAAATATTTTTATTTTTATCAAGATATTCAGAACTATGGAAAAAGTATTTCGACATTCTTCAAAATTCGATTTGCATTTTCGTCAATTTCGGATTGAGTTATTTTAGAATATGAGTACTTCGGATTTAGTTTCGGAATGAAATTCAGTGGGCATTATCACTGCCAATATTTTTCATTTTCTTAGATTCTTCGGATATTGCAGAATGTAAGGAATACTTGTTGTAATTCACAACTGAACAGAGTATCAACGGTTGCAAAAATTACGAATTATGAATGAAATAAAGTGGAAGAATTCATAACCAGGTAATTAGGAATGAAATTCTTGCCAGTGCCAACAATTCTAGATTTCTCTGATCAGTGTCTCAAGCCACTGGTCAAAATTTTACCTAGTACAAAATTCCACTAACAGAGAAAAAAACAAAATTACTTGTCGAATATTTTGCATTCCACTTAACAGTTAACTTTCAGAAAAAAACAACTATTTCCACTAGGAATAGGGTATTAATGACGGTTCTGAACCTTCACACCTTAACTCCAAATGATACCACACGACCTTGAGCTATGTGCACGCCATATGACCTTGAGCACAGAGTTTGACTTCGACGATCGACTCTGTCCTTCATACATGACCTTGAGCTACATCACATGACTTTTGATGTATAGAAGGTGTAATCTTGAACCCCTTCCTTCCTGATAATTTGTATATGAGTTTGGAATATCATGATTTCACATTCAGTTTGGATGACCTAAAGTATTTGAATAGGTGATGAGTACTTAATTGTTGAGTTCCGAGGTGACATCATCAGGTATCTACCAATCCAGGCAGTGAACTTTGTCGTAATCTTCACAGAGGTTGAAATATTTTATATCGTTAAACCGTAATTTCACAATTTTTTTATACGAATAATTTCAAATTTGACATTGCGAAGAATAATTTCAAACTTATCAACAGTGTGAAGTTTCAGATCATAGGCCTATTTTATCTTTGGTTAAAAAAACTGAAAAAAATGTATATGATTTCTACAAGATATGGTTAATCCATACAATCAGCTTCATTGGATGAGGAAAGTATTATTTCTTTCAAATTATTGCTTTCAAAACTTGTCACATAGAAACCCACAAAAGACATTATCCGCGAAGTGAATTCATCCAAAGCCAAATTCATTTTTACATATAAGGGGTCAAAGTTCTCTGGATTATCCTGGTGTGAAGACCCGCTAGTTGGTTAAATTCGATATATCAGATTGAAGGTATTGGGTATATCTCTTTGTGAATAGTAGAAATTCGATATATTCATATGAAATATGTATTACCTCTGTCGCTTCAAACATGGTCGAATTTCAAGTGTGTGTTTTTTTACTTTCACAACATAACTTGTGGGCAACGTGCCCAAAAGAAGCCGCGAGTCTGGTTGAGATACGTTGACGGCATCCTCGTAGTATGAAACCATGGGAATTCAGAACTAGACACCTTTCTGAAGCACATCAACAGCGTGAGATCTTTCATCACTTTCACAATGGAGAGAGAAGTCAGCAAGGAATTGCTATTCTTAGACGTATTGGTGAAGAGGACCGACACTTTGTGGGAAATATCTGTATACCGAAAACCCACTCACACGGGACAATATCTGAATCACGAATCCAACCATCATCAATCTACCAGAACAGAAATCATCAAAACTCTAGGGGATTATGTTTTCTGGCTCTATAATACGAAGGAAGGTCTCGAGAAGAAACTAGGCATCATCGGAAAAGATCTTCAATGGAATAGTAATTCCAAAGTGATGGTGGAACATACTCTGGCTAGAAAACAGAAAGGAAGAGAAGCCGTCACAATCAGTGCTTGTATTTTTCTACGTCAGAGGATTGTCAAAAAGAGTAAGAAAAATAGGGTCCAAGCACAACATCAGAACCTGCTTCAGATCCGGAAACAACATCCATAGCAGCCTCACGAAAACTAGGGCACCAAACGCAGACTATAATTCCAGGAATTGTATTTACCGCATACCCTGTGAGTGCGGCAAATCCTATATCGGAGAAACTAAGAGACCAGCGAGGAGAAACCAGCAAATCGGGAATAGTAGAGTTTGGACTCAACATTAAGTAGTCCCATGAACAGATTATCCACAAGGAGAAACACTGGTTTAAGAGGAAATTCGAAGAAGCTGCATATAGGTTATCCAAGGACGCATTCAGCCAAGCTAGCTTAGAGATACGAAACACAAGGAAACCTGTAATCAAACGAATAACGGTCAACTCCCGCCAAACGGTCAACTGGTGAAGCAAAAAGAGGAAAGAGAGGATAAGAGAAAGCGTTCGAATGACCTATAAATAGTAGTCATCTCTCGGAGGAATAGTCCAGTCATCACTCGAAAACGATTGTCGATACTAACAATCGAAACATCGTGAAGTAACTTGGCTCGAGATCGTTTTAAATTTGTTTCTCATTTTTTTGATTATTTTTACTTTTTAAGAATTTTATTTTTCAGTTTTTTCACTCTGTAGTCATTTTAATTTTTCATTTTGATTGTATTACTCGTTTTATTGTATTTTTATTTTACGTTTCATTGTTTGACACAATTGATATGTCAGCTATTCATTTTGATTTAAAAATAAAGTATTCAAGCATTAATTTCATTATCCCAAATTTCAATTTTTGAGTTGACCCGTTCAAAAAATAAAAAGGGAGGTGGAAATTAAAGAAATGCACTGTATAAATTCACAGTGTTTTTGCCAGGTCAGTTTGTCGTCAATGTAAACTCCTAAAAATTTGGTACACTTGCATATGAGTCTAATTTCGCCAGTATTTCTCGTACTGAAAAGCATATGTTCTGTTTTCGATTCATTGACTATAAGTTTATTTGATAAGAACCATCGTTCTATTTGTTCTTTTTCAGTTTCAACTGTGGAAATCAGAGTACTTAAATTTTTTCTAAATGCATGAACGTGCTGTCATCAGCAAATAGTATAACTTTGATAGTAGATATGAATAAGGCAGGTCATTTATAAACACAAGAAAAAGCAGTGGTGCTAAAACGGACCTTTCGAGACACTATATTCTAAATCGAGTAGGGAAAAATTTTAATTTTTGAAATGAACGAACTGGAATCGATTCTCTAGGTGAGATTTTATCAAGCTGATACTTTTTTCGTGGATATTGTAATATTGAAATTTTTTGAGTAAAATATCATGTGAAACGCAATCAATCGCCTTTATCAGGTCCAGGTAATTTGTATAGATGAAATCATTGTTTTCAAAACCGTTGTTCACTATTTGTGTCAGTCTACCAATAGCCGATATGGTTGAATGTTTTTTTCTGGAACCAAATTGTTCTTGAACAAAAAGATTTTCTGATTCAAAATGAGATGTCATT
>WOGR01010286.1:0-10981 GCA_015342045.1 Leptinotarsa lineolata
ATATATTTTTATTGACAGTTTGAAGATTTATTCAGAAAAGTAATAGTAAGTGCCTGAATTTTTCCTAGAAAAGTGACGATGAAAGTGTCCCCATTTCATCAAAATTGACGGCTTCTTGTATTTATCTAATGTAATAACCCAGTCCCTTGTAATCAATCTGCTTTGCTCTCGTTTTTCCATCCTGTATTTTATCTAAACGCTTCTATACTTTCTGTTTCATTGAAAGTAAAAAAAATCATCTGACTAACTCAATAACTGCAATGTTTGCACCATTGACTTCGTATTGAGTGAAAGTAGGAACGATCTAATTAACTACAAATTTAACCTTCACCTTTATATTTGCATTGAAAGTTAGCAACGCTTTGTCTAGTATTTTCAAATCAATCAACATTAGCCAATGCATTGCAAAATGATTGGACGACGACGATGAAGCGATGAAATCACAATTCAGTGGTACATCACACTCGATATTTTTTACAGCATTTCATTTGAAATGATTGGCATTACTGGCATAACTGGGGGGGAAATGAACCAATTCAGAAAATAAAATTCACATGACAAACTTCATTAATGCAGGAATTGATGACCTCTTTGTTGAATGTACATGAGTTGTCTGCCATAAAATTTCTGTAGTGATTTTCTAGCATGCTGGATTCATTGCTACTACATGCATCGTTCATTTTTGGTTTGAGATGGTCGATATGTGTGTAAGATGTCAAAAATTTCTTTTGTATATCCCCAAATAAAAACATGTAAACTACTGGGGTCTTGGGATCGAATTAGCCAGGCAATTGTTTCATTGTCTCCAAAACATTTTGTTAGGAATATTGCATCTTAATGTTTCCTTACTATTACTATGAGGAGAGGCACCGATTCTTTGAAAATACTCTATTCACGGCGGATGTTCAGTGAAAATTCATTTGAGTAGCCATTAATCTCATTCATTCTGAACCTTTCCTAGAAATTGGTAAATGTGTGGATATTCATTTGTATTATTCCACCTATAATGGATGCTTCTGAAGAACCAACCATTACTGGTGAATTTTGATTCATTGGTCCATTTTTTCTTTCACAAATACAACTTCCGTTTTTCTACGTATTAACCACTTCGCAAATCGTACTCTCCTTTCGAAATCCTTTCCGTTGTGGTGATTAATTTTGCGTGTCCTGTAGCATTTGTATTCGTTCTTGATTAGAAATATTTTTGATCAACTCTAAATTGAAAAAAGTTTTTTCACTTCGTTCTTCTTTATGAGGTAATATTTGCTCACCCAAAATATTTATTTGGTTCCAGTAACAACACATTTCCCAGTTTTATTTCTGTCAAAAGCACGATAGTCTCTAAATTTTTTGTATTCGTCTGAACCTTTGAATGTAAGGAATACGACGATTCGGGTATAGCTCACAATTGTATCGTAACAATCGTATTCTGAGCAAAAAATAATATTTTCGTTTCTTCCAGGATTCAGCACTTTGAAAATATTTCATATAAACGTCAATCCGGAAGAAATTAGCCTTGAAACGATGATTATTTTAATATGAAAATTTACAAAAAGGAAAAATACGAACGTTTGTTGCGTTGAAGAATTATTATCGAAATTATTAGGTGATGTTTGAGTATGTCAATAGTTGAATACATTTTCGAAAAAACCATAACAATTTATGATGATGCCAGTTATTTCAAATGAAACGCTATAAAAATATTTAGTGTGATATACCACTGAATTGTGATTTTTCTGCTTGATCAATATGTGTAATGGGAAGGCAGATGTTTATTTGTGAAAAAAAGTTGATAGTGGCCGTGGTGATAACAAACGGTCAATCAAAAATCAACTCCAACATCGTTACAGTACATTTCGAATACATTTGTATTCTCTTAAATATCCATTCGTCAGAAACCAAAACCAACATTTCCAGTTTTTTTTGTATAAGTCGAGAAGGGCGAAAGCTCCTGTAAATTTTGTGATCCTCTTCTCCCTTT
This sequence comes from Leptinotarsa lineolata, assembly GCA_015342045.1. NCBI lineage: Eukaryota > Metazoa > Arthropoda > Insecta > Coleoptera > Chrysomelidae > Leptinotarsa > Leptinotarsa lineolata. Next base: position 1,982 of record WOGR01010286.1, read on the forward strand.
CAATCGTATTGACATCTGTTACAACTTCGGATGTTACCATATAATGTTACTACATGATGTGGTAATCCCAGGTAGACTCTGAGGAAACAAACATCCTGTATATGGACAAAATTGCATTTCTGTAACCGGAAATCATGTGACTGAGCGGAAAAAATGTCAAAATTCAAAATTTAGGTATGGAATTAATTATTTTTGTGTGTTATTCAAGAGATAGCAAAATTCGATAGTTATAAATGGGTTAGTGTTACATTTATCTAATATGTCTTTCACTAGGGGAAAGCATTCGTCTGTTGGAATGTTAGGGAACATATTTTTTACGTCGAATGATACTAGTTCAATATTATTATTGATATTTAAATTTGATAATTTGTTGGTGAGGTCTACTAAATTTAAAACTGTGTTGAAAGGCTTAAATTTCGTGAGGTCTCTGAATCTTGGACTTCAAAACTTTGACAACTGACGGGTCTGGCTGGATGTCTTTTGTGGAGCTTGATCAATTCATACATTTGTGGAGGCTGGGGGTTCATACAAGTCGCCTTTTTTATATCCTATGGTGTAGGAAACAGCATTGTTGATTTTTCCATGGCCTCCTTAGCTTGCTGGGTATACATTTTGGTGTGGTCCTTTCTTAAAACGGTGACGTCTAATGTATTCACCACTTCTTGCATTTTTGAATGATAAACTTGTTCTTCTAGACATACGATGCTGTTTCCTTTATCTGCTTTGATAAATATAAGTTTGTTGTGAGTTTTTTTTCTGTTAATTCCTCTAGTGTATTTTTGATATTCCTTGAATAGCTGGATGGTTGACTATTCTTGATGATTTCTGCTACTTTGTGTTTGTGAAATGGTGGGTTAACTAGTATGATGGCGTTGTTTGAGATAGCCAGTTCAGCTTGTATTCCTATGATGTCTTTCATGCTCCTGTTGTCTGAGGGGGCCAATTTTGATCCTTCACTCAGCAATTGTATTTTTTATTATCAAAATCGATATTTCACAGGTTGATGAATCTTGGGTAGAGAGTATGATCTGAATATTGGACGTTCTGTTCTGTCATAGTTGTTTTTTATTTGTTGAGAAGTATTGTTATCTTATTTTTCAGTTTATCAAATTTCTCTTTCGATATTCACTAATCTCTTGTTCAATCTTGTCCTCCAGGCAATCGAATTCTACGTTATGTAGTATATGTCTCAACTCGTTCTGGACAAATTTCAGGTAAAGTTTCAGGTTGTCTCGTGATCTATAGATTATTTTTATTTCTTCCTTCAGCCATAATTCTTGAATTTTTGGTTGTATTCTGGATGTCGTTACATTTTCTGTACAGAACTTGAATTTTATGTAGTTGGGTATGATCTTCTTTTTTACGCACTCCTTATTGAACATCAGGTTCAATGAAACTCTATTGTATTTGATTTGTAGTCTATAGTACATTGTCATCAGTGTTGCTCGACTGGCTGATCAAATATGTGTTATTGTCTTGAAACAAGGATTATTTCAATATAAACATTTACAAAACGGAAAAATATACGAACGTTCGTTGTGTTGGAGTATTCTTCTAGAAATTATTTGGTGATGTTCGAGTATGCCAATATTTGAAAACATTTCCGAAAAAAGCAAAACAATTTACAGAAGAACTGATGACAGGACCGCAATTGAAAATTATTGTCGCTGATGATGCTAGTTATTTCAAATTAAACGCTATGAAAATATTAAGTATGATATTCCACTGAATTATGATCTTACTGCTTCATCAATATGTGTAATGGAAAAACAGGTATTCAGTTGTGAAAAAAAGTTGATATTGGCCGTGTTGATAGCAAATGGTCGATCATAAATTAACTTCAATATCGTTATAGTACATTTCGAATACATTTGGATTTTCTGAAATATCCATTCGTCAGAAACCAAAACCAACATTTCCAGTTTTACCTGTATAAGTCGAGAGGGGCGGAAGCTCCTGTAAATTTTGTATTCCTTTTCTCCCATTCAATCGTTTCCACATCTGTTACGATTCCGAATGTTACCATATACTGTTACCACATGATATGGTTATTCTAGGTAGACTATGAGAAAACACAAAAAAGCAAATTTTTCAACATCTCAGGGAAACGCTCGAAAGGGAAAATTTCGATCACCTTGTATATAGACAAAATTGCATTTCTGTAACCGGAAATCATGTGACTGAGCAAGGGAAATGTCAAAATTCAAAATTTGGCTATGAAATTAATTATTTGTGTGTGTTTTATTGATCACTTGTTTATTTCGTGAAAATTCATAATCACTTCAATAAGATGAATGAAAACACTTTTTTGTCTAATTTCCACTACGTTTATTTATTCTTACGACCGGTTCCGGGGTTTTGCCCATTATCAAGTAAAACTAACTTACTAACTTCATGGAGTGTACACACGAATTATATAGGGTTACAGGTAGTCTGGGAGGCTAGGTTCTGATTGAATAGGGGTACCAAGTATGAAACTATTGACATTATCAGGTTTTCCAAATTCATGAATTCAAGAGTGGAGACCTACATAGATCGAGTTGCTCGTTTAGGGGTATATATTCCGTCTTTTTTCAATTCATTAATTTCCATGGCTTCCAACAAATTCATTTTCTTTCCTTCTTTATATGTGTGTAGAATTTTGAGATTATCTTCACTTATCTTGTGTTTTGTTCCTTGAAGATGTTCATACATTGTAGATTTTTTGTTCAAACAGACGTCTTCACGAAGCCTTATGTAAAAATTTCTACCGGCTTAGCTTGTATAAACTGCAGGGCATTAACCACATTCTATTCTATGTATACTTCAGTTTTTCATTCTATATCGTCTGGGTTTCGCAATGAACAGAATCTTGCCTCAATTATCATTACTTATGAAAGCTGTTGTTATTCTGTATTTGGAGAAGTAGTTTCGGATGTTTTTTGAAAGTTTATCTGAGTAACTAATGCTACTATATTCACATGTATTGTGTTCTCTGGTATTCGGGTATATTTCACTTATAAATGTTCTATGAGTTTTATCTGATATTATCTTTTCTATTACATAAACTAGTACCTGATTTTTCAACGCAATTCATTTGATTATTTTCAGTTCATCTTGAAAATTCTTTTCAAAAGGATGGATTATGAATGCTCTGTGTATCAGTGACTTGAAGGCAGCTGATTTATATGAGTGGACTGAAAGAGTCAAAAGGAATTGTACAGTTTGTGAAAGTGTTTTTTCGGTGGATATTGAATCGAAAACTATTATCAACTCTTGAAATATTCAAATCTGAAAAGTAAGCTCTTTGTTTCGTTCAATTTCTACTGTGAATCCAATTTTGTTATGCAGACAATTGAGGAAGTTTAGAAATTGATTTATTTATATGTTTGAACCGTCAAAGCCCACCAGAATGTCATCCATGTGTCTGAACCAAAACACAATATGTTTCTTGGGAAGGAAGTTATTGAGAATGAGGGTATATGTCTGCCATCATGGGACTTAAGGGTGACCCCATAGGGAGACCTGAGTTTTGTAGATAAAATTAATTCTTATATTTGAAGAAGTTTTGTTTCAGACATGTATTCAAAATTCGATAGTTATATATAGGTTAGTGTTACATTTATCTAATATATCTTTCACTAGGGAAGTGCATTCGTCTGTTGGAATGTTAGGAAACATATTTTTTACGTCGAATGATACTAGTTTGATATTATTCTTGATATTCGAATTTGATAATTTGTTGGTGAGGTCTACTGAATTCAGAACTGTGTTGAAAGGCTCAAATTTCGTGAGGTCTCTGAATCCCGAACTCAAAAACTTTGACAACTTACTGGTTGAGGCATCTTTATATGATACTACGGGTCTGGCTGGATGTCCTTCTCTGTGGAGCTTGATCAATCCATACAATTGTGGGGGCTGGAGGTCCATGAAAGTCGTCTATTTTATATCCACTGGTGTAGGAAACAGCATTGTTGATTTTTCCATGGCCTCTTTAGTTTGCAGAGTATACCTTATGGTGAAGGCCTTTCTTAGAATGGTGACGTCTGATGTATCCACCACTCCTTGCATTTTTAAAAAGTAAACTTGTTTTTCTAGACATACGATGCAGAAGTCATCAAGAAAAGTCAACCACCCAGTTATTTAAGAAATATCAAAGATACACTGAAGGAATTAACAGGGAAAAGAACTCACAACAAACTCATTTTCACCAACGCAGATGAAGGAAATAAGAAAAATAAAAAGAAGAAGAAATGAAGAAAGCAGAAAAAAGCTGGAGGAAATGAAAATCTCAAAAAACAAAAACAAATAGAATTGAGCATCCAAGAAAAACAGAGAAATGAAGATATTTAGAAGTTATTCAGAAAAATAGATGAACAGACAAAAAATTTGAAAAATTCAGAAAGAGAAATAAAAACAAAACATAATAACCTCAAACAAGAATTGGCTGATCTCAAGAAAATCATAGAAGAAAAGGTGGAACATATTCCACAGTAGGTAGAAATGAACAGAAAAGAAAGAGAAGGTTAGATATACCAAGTTCATGGAAGAATTGATATTCTGGAGAAAATAATAGTTCAAGAAATGAACACACGAATAGAAGAAAATGGAAATTGAACAAGAAAATAGATAGGGAAAATGAAATAACGAGAGAAAAACTCGATAAACATAAAATGAAATTGATGAAGAAGTGATAGATATCAACAACATAATGAAACTGAATGAGAGGAAAATAAAAAGTAGGGGAGAGAATATTTGACCGACATGAAACTTCAGGCAATGGAAATAAATCAATGTTCAATATAAAAAGGGAATATCCAGTTCCATTCATAGAATTCCTTGAGAATAAATATGATAATATTCAATTCAATGAGGTAGAGAAAATAATTAGGAATCAATCACTAGAGGAGGGTTCATAATGGTTCAATAATGAAAAAAAAATCAACAAATTTTGAAGGATTTTCATATAAATTTTTAACATATTTCTGGGGAGCATCACAACAAAAATTAGTATGAGATGAATTATTATTAGGTGATGAACAAAATCCAAATAGAGGAACCGTCATATCATAAATATTCTTTGTGAATCTATAGCTCGTCACAATATTGAAATTGTGAAATTACTGGGAAATATATAATTATTTTGATAATACAATCTAGAAGAAATAATGATGCCATACGATTTCAAAGACATGGATAGTTTATGTCAATTTTTATTGACTTGGAGAAGAAAAATGAATTATAATGATTCAAACAATGGGGTAAACAATCATAACAAAAGTGAAAATAGGTGGAGAGAAAATCTTACCATTGGTTTCGTGTAGCCAAAATTATTTATATTGGCCAGAAGTCCGTCGTGGAGAGCCTTGGAGACGTCTAAGAAAATCGCTCCCGTGTTATATCCTTCACCGAGGTTGAAGCCTTCAGTCGCAAAGTCTACTACCCTCAAGACTTGTACCTCTGTTGAGTGTTCTGATCTGAAACCGAACCGTTCATCTGGTAGGATTCCTAGTTCGCTGGTTTGGTCCTCGAGCCGCTTCAAGATGACACTCTCCGACACTTCGCTTATGAAAGGTAGTAAGCTAATTGGCTTGTTATTTTTTGAAAATTGGTGGCTCCTCTTTAGCTTCGGAATGTGGATACACGTTGCCTCCTTGAACGAGTACGGGAAGTGCTGCAGTCTGAGTATAGCGTTTGATGTTAGTTATGGCTGCTATACCCTTTCTTGGTAAAACTTTCAATGCTCGGTTTGTGATTTGATCCGGGCCTGGGGTTTTCTGGGTAGCTAGATGTCTTACGATGTCCTTCGCTTCCTCGGGAGATGTTGGTGTCACGGGTTGCGTATTGTCCGTTCTTTGTCTTGTCATACTACGTACCGTTGCTTCCACCTGTCTTTCGATTTCTACCACTTCGTCTGTGAACGAGACGTCGTTCTTCCTACACTGCCTCTCGAAATTATCCGCAAACGCTTCCGCTTTCTTCTGGTCGGTGTAGACGATTTTTTGCTCGCCCTGTATTGGCAGGCATGGCTTTCGAAGTCCATTTCTGATAGTTTTCTGCATTTTCCATGCAGATTGATCTTCAGTGTTTAGTGTTTAGTTCATCCAAACGGGCTGTCCATTGTCAATCTCGGAGAGCTTTCAGTTCGTCTTTCAGTAGTTTGTTTGCTCTTTGCATACTCCTTTTATCCATTGGTGCGCGAGTCCGTTGGTATCGTTTTTTCAGGCGTCTTTTTATTCTGATGACCTCCATCGTTTCTGGCTAAAAGTGCTCTTGTAGGTTGAAGCGCAAAGTTGGGACTACCCATGCGCATCTTCCTGTTGTTTGGATGATCGCCTGTTACAGCTGGTGTGTGGCATTCTCCAGATCAGTCCTTGTTTCTATGCGAGGTATGTCACCTATCGCATCGTGTATGGTACGCTTGAATCTCATCGAGCCTATGACTTTCTTCTTTGGATTGTCTGTTTCCACTTCACCTCTTCCAATTGTGAAAAGGATAGGGTTGTGGTCTTAGGATCCTTCGTCTAGTACTTTCATCTCCGTAGTAGAGATGTTGTGTACTAATGCGATGTCGAGAATGTCTGGGACTTGGTTTTCTCGTGGATAGTGCGTTGGGTTGTTCTGTGTAACTACCTAGATGTTCTCGAAGTCTTCAAGTATTCTGGCTAGATCTCTGCCTCTTTGGTTTACATTTCTACAATTCCAGTCGTGCGACTTTGCGTTTAAGTCGCCGATGGTGTAACTATTGGATGGTGATCTGGGAACATTTCTGCCATGTTGGTTCTCTCCAGTCTTATACCTAGGGGGGGCAGGTATACCGACGTTATCCTCAGCTGCTCTTATCGTCTCAGTTTGACCCTGACCGCTACTGCTTCTCCGAGATTTACGTCTGGTTTTCTATCTTCGTTTTGCGCTAGATTGGTTTTAACTAGTAGCGCCACGCCTTTTGCGGCGTGGCGCCCCCCTGGTCTGTCTGTTCTATACAGTTTATATCCTGGGATCCGGTAGTTCTCATTATCTCGTATCTTTGTCTCTTGGAGTGACATAACGTCTATGTCTAGACGCGATAGTAGTTTCAGTAGCTCTTTTCGTCTGTCTGTGAAATCGTTTATTTTTCACGATCCTATTTTTAGCACTTCTGAAATTTGTGCAGGCATTACTGATTCCTGAGTGCTTCTGTAAATGCAGCTGAGACCGCTTGCGCGATCTCTTGTTGCTCGGTCGATAACTTGCTGGGTATATTTATTAACTCAGCTCTTTGGTTATTGCCTCCAGTGGCTTGCACCTTCGATGCAGGTTCTTCGGCTGCAGGTTTGGGTTTGGGGCTTTGGCTCTCCGCTAACCACGGCTTATTCGCTGCATTTGAGTTGTTTCTGATTTTGGGGAACATCCTGCACCCCTTGTAGTTAGCCGGGTGGGCCTCCAGGCAGTTGGCGCATTTAGCTGGCGTCTCTTTAGTCTTTTGACACTCTTCTGTGTCGTGACCTTCGCCGCACTTTACGCAGCGGGCTGTTTCGTGAAAGCACTTCTGCGCGTGCCCAAATAATTGGCACCGATGACATTGCGAGATGAAATTTCTGTTTACTCTTTGCGGCTCCACCCGCACTATTAGATTGACGCACGTCCTTAGTGCGAAGATCTCATCCTGGTCATTTGGTACCCTGGCCAGGAAAAGTGGCAGTAATTTTCTATTCCTTCGCGATGTCATGCGATGGCATTCTATGACTGTGTACCCTTGCTCCTCAAGGTCAGAAGCTTTATCTGTTTCCATTACGTTCTCCGGTATTACCCGGATTACTACGTGTAATGGGACTTCTTTTTTTAATGAATATGTGTAGAAATGTAGACGGTTTTTCTCTATAAATTTGGTGCATCTACGCCAGTTATCTTTGTCATTTGCGTGGATGTATATTCCATCCTTCGTTAGTCTGGCTCTGTTAAATTGAATCCTACGTTTCTCCAATTATCTCGATACCTCATTCCACCTCTTCGCGTCGTGCATCACGACTGGTAGTGGTTTCGAGGGGTCTATTCGCGTATTCGAGGTGTTTGTTGTAGTTGGCAATACCTCTTCTTCTCTGTTTGACCTGATAGTTGGCCAAACTGGAGTTTCAAGTGGCCTGGGTAGCACCATTTGATTTGCCGTGCTGCTATCTGGGGTATTTCCAGTGGTTGGTACCACTGATTCTTCAGACAAGACTTCATTCAGAATTTCGTTATCCGTGTCCATCACGTTATTTTGTTTGTCTTTTTGAACCAAAATGCCTCTAGGCTTTTTGCGTTTTTTTTTGTATTTACAGTTTAGAAACCGTCCTCCGATTGGTTTCTTCAGGGCCCCTAGGTCTCTTATCGACACGTGGGTCAGCTGAGTCATTCCCTTTTTCGGGGATGACCACGCGGTTTCCACTCACCTCATCGTCTTTTTGTCTGATATTTTTCTCAGCATTCTCAGCGAATTTTTGGATCTCCTTTTCTTTGGAGTCGACTGTTAGCAGTCTATCCGTTAGCTCAGCAATTTTCTGGTCTTCAAGTATTTTCTTGAAAACTCCTATGGCGATTCGGCATCCTTCAAACTCGGTTAGGTAGTCGTCATTAAAAAATTTAAATTTTTTTCTCAGATTTTCGACCCTATCCTTGAGTTTTTGATTCTCTTCTTTTGGATTTTTGTTCTCTTCCTCCATTTTCAATGGGGCAGAGTCCTAATCTGAAGATAATTTATAAAATGAATTCTTTTTATAGTGTGAAACGCACACTACAGTTCTGAAAAGAACTAAAAATCTGTAGAGACGATACGAGCAGCTAAGGATAACGTCGGTATACCTGCCTCCGCTAGGTATAAGACTAGAGAGAACCGAAATGGCCAACAGTTAACATCGGCGACTTAAACGCAAAGTCGCACGACTGGAATTGTAGAAATGTAAACCAAAGAGGCAGAGATCTAGCCAGAATACTTGAAGACTTCGAGGACATCTAGGTAGTTGCACCGAACAACCAAACGCACTATCCACGAGAAGACCAAGT
>WOGR01010287.1:0-10980 GCA_015342045.1 Leptinotarsa lineolata
AACAGAGCACAGATAAAGCCACTCGTTTGTTTCACGTCGTTTTGTGTTGGTTTTGTCTCGAAATTGTTGCAATGTTTTTTATTTTCTTTTAAATGTATTTATTATGTCTGATGGTTTTAATAATAGTAATATCGACACGGAAAAACTACTTTTCGGTGAGTAGTTTAATGAAAAACTCATTATTTCTTATAAAATTGAAACGATACTAATCGTATAAGTTTTGTGGAAGGTATGTATGAAAATGCATTGTTACAGAGCTCAATTGTTTTTTCTAAGAAGAAATTGATCCTGTTACCCAACCAACTTTTTTTCAGAATATTTTTATTATTATTATCGTGAAAATTCACTATTGAGGAATACACCTTAAAGAAAATGGTAAAGTTGATATAATTGAAGACAAAATAGAGTACGAAAAAAGACTTATAATTCAGAATACATAAAAAGAGACTTATGTAATTAATGTGCCTTTTGGAGTGGTGATTTACAAGGAATTCTATATCTGGGTTGAAAGTTGAAAGCTTTAAACGCAGGTCACTTTCCACACAAAACCTATTACTATATTTATTTTTTAAATATACGAAAGTGGAGAATGTCCTCTCACACAAATATGTGTTTGAAAACCCCATCAGCTCTTTTAAGGCTATGTTCAAAACTATCGGCTCACACTACGAGAATCCGTTGTCTGTGATATTATTGAAACTAGTATTCTCGTTTTGAACTTCCAGTTTACACACTGTATTATGGGAATAACTCTGATAGATAACTTTTGCCTCAAATCCCTCTCGATTTTTCCATCTACATTGCATCAATTTTACATTAATTGTTTCGTTCTTCGATTGATCACAAAACATTGTCAACTTCACTCAAACAGATACAAGTTTAACTCAACTAAATTGCATTTATAAACACTTCAGGCTACAATTACTTTTTGGAGCTAGCCCTTTGTGAAAGAATACTTATGAGACAAAAAAGAAAAAATGGTTTTTCATCTCTTCTCCATACCTATTTTGTGAACTCCCATCATGAACGGATGAAACAGAAAACATTCCTGTGTAATGAACCGCTGACCTAATTACATTTCCCATAACAAAACAGCTGAAATTGAAAATAATCATCGTTCATGACATTTAATAAAAGTCGTGTGAGACTCTGGTTCATTATTTTATAACTGCTCCAAAATTACACTCTAGCTCGGGAAAATATGTCCGTGAAATATATAGGTAGAAATTTGTTCGGAGAACATAACTTCGTGTTTAATTTTACTGTGATGAAGCGGGACGGGGTATTTTCACCGGCAGTATTGAATGTCAAAAGAGTGAAAAAATAATGTCGTTTGGAGGAAATTCGCTTTGTTTTCGTGTAAATGAAGCGTATAGTATTTGTTGCTTGTTAACTGGTGCTTTGTACTCTATGAATTGTATGCTATACATTGTTTGCTATATTTCTGAATTCGTTCAGTTTGCTCGGCCTTTATTCTTAGCGTGTTTTGAAATCTGTCGCTTTCGGTAGTGTTCTGGATAGTAATTGTTAATAAAGTCACTTAGGGAGCCCTTGAACTCCGTCATCTACCTAATGTACAGAATTTGACCAACATCAACAAGAAAAAATCTTTCGAAAAAATATCTTGTCCAAGTTGGATTAGAACTACTCCCGAGAAATTCATTAGTAAACCTTTTTTCTAATACATTCTAGTTCACATGTACTATTTTCTTCTAAAATTTTTATATATTGTCCGGAAATTACGATCAAGGTGTCATTTGATTCGTATTGTCACGTATTGTCAATATTTTCAAGTAGCTTTCAGCCGTTAGACATCGAAACATTCAAGATTTAGGGAAAAATGTATTAACTTTTTTAATTTTCAATTGTTAATAAAAGAGTGAAAAATCAAAATTTTGTAATTTTTGCAACGGCGATCTAGTCATCAGCCTAGGGTTTTAGTTTGTTAATTATCAGGGTTTTCATGTTAACTTTCAGTTTATAAAAAATGATTGATCAACAAATGCATAATTAATGGAAAAAATTGGGATAAAATTTTTTTAACAGCAGATTATTGTTCATTGATATATTCCAAAACTACGTGATTTTTTTCATTCCTCAATTTTCATATTTAATATGTTTGAATTATTTTTTGTTGCTGTATCAGATTGACGCACCGCGCGCGAAAGCCACACTACCCGTTTTTGGCTGTAGTTTCAGGGCTCTGTAAAAATAATTAATAATAGAGGTACAGCTCCGAGAGTCGGAACTTTTTTTAGCAAATTTGATGATCTTTTTAGATATTTTTTTTTAATTCGAAAACACGGAATATTTTTCGCTATATTCAAAAAAAGCAAACATCAATTTTTTTTACTAATTTGTTTATAATTTTTGTAAATTTTTTCAGCGCCTTTTCAAACATTTTTCAAACTTTCTACGTGACAATACGAATCAAATGACACCTTTATTGTAATTTTCGGAGACTATGTAAAAATTTTAGAAGAAAATGGTACATGTGAACTAGACTAATATGAATAGTACGACTGGTGATCAATGTTGTCAGATGAACAATAAAGTCTAGCCGCTGAGTACATACGGTCACAATAAGGAAGGAGTATTATCTTAAAGTTATGTACCACTTGCGAGAAGCAATACGAAGAAAACGTCCGGTATTGTGGAAAAATAATTCATGGCTTTTGCATTACGTTAATGCACCTGCTCACTCGTCATTGCTTGTTCGTAATTTTTTGGACAGAAACATTCCTCAGTCACTGTATTCACCAGATTTGACCCCTTGCCACATTTTCTTGTTCCCAATTTTGAAAAGACCCATGAAAGGACAAAATAAATTGATGAATAAATACTTATTTTTTGAGAAAAAAAAAATTCACTCATTTTTTGAACAGACACACTCTTTTTTAATAGTTTGAAAGACCTATTGATGCCATTATGTGTGGACTATAACATCATTCAAATATCCGTCACGGCTTCTCTGGGTGAGGCGCATCCGAAACGTCCAATTTTCCATAACTGTGGCGCATAAATCAGGCTGAATTCGACTGATGGCATGGGCTATGTGGGCTTTGAAGACCGCTGTGGTTTATGGCTTATTCACATACACCTACGACTTGAAAAAACACCATAGGAAAAAATCAAATGGGGTCAAATCGCACGATCTGGGTGGCTAGTTCACCTCCACGTGAAATGACCATATCCTAAAATGGCTCCTGCAGAATATCCAATGTGGCATAAGCTGTCCTGTTGAAACCGCATGTCGTTGGTGTCCAGATCATCCAATTTAGGCCAGAATAAGTTGGTAATCATCGACCTATACTGCCGTCCTAAGCCCAAAGAGCGTAAGTCAATATTGACTAGTTTCGAGATATTCGCCATTTTGTAATAATTAAATTAGCACTCATCACAATTTTCTGACGTTTAAGTCTTCATAGGGTGAAGATATTCGAAGTTTGATATTAAGTTGAAAAACTGAGATACGCCTATTTTGCACAATGAAGGTGGGTCCCCAGGCAAAAAATTTGGGAAACATTGGTCTACAGCAACAAAACTTCACTGCAAACTTGTAAACAGAAAGACTAACGGCTAACATTCACGGCCATGTACTCCGGATATTTTGTCAGAGGTAAATATCCTAAACAAATAAGACGTATATCAGAGATGCGCCCATTTCGCTTACCACGACTGAGTTACGCCTAAGTAGCTTAGAATTTTCGGTTATTTTGGATATATGTCTATTTTTACTAATGTTTTTGAAGGCTTAGCACGATGAGATCCGGCCAAATTTCTTGATAAAATTATTAAGTAGATTATAAAGAAGTCTAAGCAAGTAAAATCTAAAATTCGTAAAAAATTAAGATACGCCCTTTGGGCTTAGGACGGCAGTATAGTGCTCGCCGTTAACACTGATGGCCTGGTCAAAGAAATATGGACTGATGACGCCGTCATCCCAAAATCCACACCAAACAGTGACTTTTTGGGGAAGCATAGGATGCTCTTGGATCTCTTGTGGATTGGTATCGTCCCAAATTCGACAATTTTCACGTACCCACGAATGGGTACGTGAAGATGATTTTTCGATAAAAATTAGGTCGTTTACCCTTACTTCCTGGGTCAGTTGAATTTTGTACGAGTGCAGGCCCAAGTGACGACGCAAAATTTGCCAAATTGTGGTCTGCGAAATGCCGAGTTTTTGTGAGCGACGCGAAATCGACTACCTAGGATTCTCTTACACACTCTCAGAGACATCGGTAATGTTTTTGGTAGATCTTGCGTTTCGTCGACGTACGAGTGTTGCTCGATCGTTTACTGAACCAGTGGACTCTAATTTATCCACCACATTGCGGATAGTCCTCTCGGTAGGAGGATTATGGTAACCGTAAAATAGGTGAAGCGCGCGGTACGTTGCCCAAACACCCATTTTTTAAAACAATTTTATTATTTGCACGTGTTGTTGAATGCTATATTCGTCCATGGTGATTTGGCCAGACATACTGAATGAATGACAACAGCTTTGACAGATGTAGCTTCAACAAGATGGTCGTTATCAATTATCCAAGTTCCGAAGTCCCTGTTGGAAGACCCGTTACTTATGTAAATGTTATTTGAAATCCGTTGTATGATCTAGTAAATACCTGCTGGAAAACTACTACTTCGCAGACTAATACCATTATTCATCAGGTAAGCTTTTACCATCTTCTCGTGGGTAGATATTAAAAATATTTATTCACTTGGCGTATGTATGTCTCACCGATATAAAGGTTGATATAAGATTGAATGAATAACGTGTTGACAGTCGTATGACGAAATTATTATTTCTGACTTTTCAGCTTTTGTTCACGTATTTATTGACTAGTATCAAGCGATTCATCGTATGACACAAAAATTTTACTCAATAGTCAGCATTACATTAAATAGGTACATACAAATGTTACCACTTCGATTACTAATTTTTCTGTCTAGATATTATTATTAAAAACGGTAAAAGACCATTCAATTAACATCTACGACTATGTCGAGGATTCTAAATTCATGTGTTCATTTAAATAAAAGTCGTACATAATTCGTGCTCCAGAACGGAGGTGCTTGCATCATCAAAACTATTTTAAATCAGGAGAATGCAGGCAATGAGTCAATTGAATGTTTTTCTTTTTTGAATGAACAATTCTTAGATGTACTGTGTGGGAGCATGCGTTGTCATGATGGAGATTAGTGCAATATTTAAGAATGTTTTTCTCCATTTCGTCGAAGGCTTTTCCCCTAACAAATTGTTGTTTACTTTTCAGCGTTCTCTCTTTTCAGTTCTCGATCCTCTGAAGAAATGGTGACGATTTGTCCAGTAAACTAAAGTAATTGACGATCATTTTGTTTATGAAGAATGTTTCGTAAACAATCAATTTTTAAAAACATAGTCGATTGTTGCTGAGGATTTGACAACGCAAAAATTTTTACTGGCAATTTTTTTCGGAATTATTCAGGAAGGTCACTGGGGGGGTCTAAATTTGAATTCCTGGGGAACCAGATCCGTTGTGTCATCTGCCATCTTGAATTCATGGATTGATTGTCATTAATTAAATAACTCGTTTATTTATTATTACAAAAGTTGTTTGAAATTAGGTTTCCTACAAATTTGGTTCTTATCAATTTTTTCCTAGGGTCGATAGGGGAAGAAGTTTAACTCTTTCATTTTCAACTTTACGACCAACATGTTATAAACAAAGTTGTATGAAATTAAATTTTCTAAAACATTAGGTGTTATCAATTTCATCGTAGGATCGTTATTTTTTGATTTATACCTAAGAAGATGTGGGGGTGAATATAAGTTTTCTATTTTCGCGTTTATTATTGATGTTTTCGTATTTTTGTCTTTGAAAATTTGATATATTGATAATGTAATTTGCTACAATTACAATGCCGATTTTTTTGATAAGGACCAAAATTTTAGGAAATTTGACTTTATACAACTTTATCACAATTTCTCGCTTGAAATTGAATATAAACGTCAAGATTTTTACCCTCCTTTTCTCGGTATAAATCTATAAATCAAATTTATCTATCCTTATTGTAGGAATTTCAATTTTATACAACTTTGTTCATTACAATTTTTCTCATAAAATTTGAAAATGGATGTAATAATACAAGATAACATTTTATCCCCCAATTTTCTCGAGCCTAAATCGAAATATATCGATCATGGGAAAACATTGTTATGCACCAAAATTGTAGGAAATTCAATTTTGAACAACTTTTGTAATATCTATTTTTCGTGTAAAATTTCCACATTTTTTCGTATATATATGAAGTATTTTTTCCGGAAATAAACAAAAATTAACCCCGGAACCTAAAATTTAGACCGTCAGTGACCCCAAAGATATCCGAAACAAAATTTTCAGTAAAAATGTAGCAAATAGTGGCAAATCCTTGTGGAGCCTTTGTCACTTTAAAATGTTCATACAAATCAAATGTAAGGGTTGCTTTTGGAAGACTCTTCGGTGCGGTGTTTTATGTGTTGTTTTCTGTAGACCTAATCCAAGAAATGCACTACATAGATAACTGAATCATAAAAAGTCTCAGGTCTTTTATTTGAAAATCAGTTTTTGAGGTATTTCATTGATTGAGGATATTTTTGATATTCCTAAATATATTCTCAATTAGAACTATCTATTGAAACTTGTTCATTATTGCACATGTATATAATTTACTAAAATATGAAGAAACGTTAACATCAAATAAAGATGTAGATGGAATCTATATAAAAATAATTATTATACATTTATGTATTTCTCTTGTAGTTACTTGACTTTGAGGTACTGAAATACCTCAAGACATGAAGAAAACTTATTGATACATAATAAAAAAAAACTATAAAAACTCTGATGAGAGGGTTTGGAAAAATCAATAAAAAAGTAACTGTTCTTTAAAGAACCTCAATTTTAAAGTTATAAATAAAAAAAAACATTGTTATTCAAAAAAAAATTCTTTGAAAAAATTACATAGTCCTTACAGTTCAAGAGATAGATTTCAAAAAATAATCACACCCTTATTTGCGAAATTCTTTGTTGCGCCTTTTTCAAGCTAAAGGAAAAAGTTCAAAATAATTTCATTATCGAAAACAAATTATTGGAAATATTTTTTAGAGGAGAAAATCTCAGAAAATAATCACATCCTTATTTTTAAGGCCAGGTTTACACTTTCCGCTCCGAAAACTGGAATTAAGTTCACGGTGACGTGTTCAATAAAAAAAATGAAAATGCACCCGGTATAAAATTCTTGGTTCGGTGCTATATTTATCGTAGTTTACTACAGACGCACTACTTCAATATTCTTTTCTAATGGTGAGTCGTTACCAAAAGTTGAACAAAGCAGTTCTATACAATTTTGTGGATTCGAGCGTTCCTACGAAAAACATTCATAACGGATTTTCATTTTTTCACACTCTTGATTTTCCAAACACTACTATCAACTATACGCCGTCAATTTCTAAGTTGCCGTTGATTTTAGAGAAACCTACCCGGCTCCGCACGGGTGCAATTATGATACTAAATAATAATTCACTCACTGGAAATTTAAGGGCATGGAGAAACAGTGATGAAAAAATAACTTAATTTTGAGAAAGCTCCTTTTTCCCTGCGGCTGGCTCCCCAGTTGGAATATTCAAAAATCATTTTTTATCGCACATCTTCAAAATAAAACGAACCTACGTACAAAATTTCAGCCTTCGAAAATTTTGCGATACGGAGAAACAGTGATGAAAAGGTAATTTTCATCTGTAAACTCTCCCCTTTTACATCCACGTGTACGTGCCCCAGTTAGAATATTTGAAAATCCTCTCTTAGTGCGCATCTAATACCTGAGAAGCACCTATATACCAAATTTCAGCTTCCTAGGACTCTCCAGTACGGAGAAACAGTAACTTTCGCTTTTATAAGTATTATAATATTTATTCCACTGCGACTGAAATAAATATAATTACTATTTTGAAAAACGTTATCCAACTTAAAAGTCACTAATTTTGATCTCATAAACCTTAAACGGCCTAATGCCAGTTCAAATGAAATGGAATCAGTTCCATATGGAATCAGTTGAAATTTACTTTTTGTGTAATTGGATTTTGCTTCCAGAACATCGTCAGTTCTTAACTTGCTCGAAAATGAGCAAAACTGAATACAACCATCGATTATTATGCAAACTTTCAGATTGCATGTTTACTGTAACTTTCGCATACTTCAGCCAGTATTAATTTCAGAGTGATGAAGAAATTTTTGATTATAAAATCTGTCCTAGAAGCAAACATTTCAACGAGGAATTTCCACTCAGTTTTCGCCAATAACCAATATTGAGTTTCGAAATGTATTATGAGATATTTGAGACCTAATTTCGCCCTTGTTCTGAGAATTCAGTCAATTAATTGAATATTATTCAAGTTACTAAAATAGTTTCGGCAATACTATAATTCCATTATAGTTGGGACTAAATTCTCAGAAATGACTGACGTTTTTGCCTTAATCTGTCTCTTGCAGTGGCGTACAGAAATTATACTAAGTAAATGAGGAAAAATATGTTGAAAAATATATAGAAACACAACCTGACAACAATGTTTTCTGAGAATTTAGTGCCTACCACTATGAAATTTTAGTATATCTGATTAATCACAACGTGATTGTAACATAATTTTTGGATGGTGCTATTATAATATCCTTACCATAAGTATGTGTTGACACAGTCGAAATACATGCAAATATACTTCTTGCTAAAAAAGTTTTAGGAAAGTTTTTCAATATATACGGTAGTTACGTATTCAAAAAGTAATTATAAAACCACTAACTACAGAAATATATAATCATTCAGTCTATATGATCTTTTTCAACTCATTTCTTTGGGTTAAATATTTTCTTGATGAGTACTTGATACTTTACTTTCAGGTACATTTTCTGCTTCTAGAATTGGCTTAGTTATCATGAACACGAATTAGAGCTACCATTTTTTTCACTTTTACTGAAGATCCACTTCCTAAATATATTTCCGTATTCTTTCTCAAATACAAAAATGAATTGAAGTTGAATTCTGCAGTACCAATTGAAATACAATTTTTTATTGAAACGAAAAACAACGTAGAAGGAACAATTTCCTCGTATATTGAAACTGTTAATTCAGAAAGATATATTAATTATATACTTCTTTTCATAAAATTCAGTGAAATCTATTTGATATGTTAACATGTTCAAAAAGTGTAGTGAAAAAATCGGTACTCAAATTGAATTTTTGTGATACTCGGAATTATATTGATTGATCAGTCATATTTTATCAAACTTCTCTCACTCACATCAAATGCATTTTACATAATTCACCATGAATATTATAGTAATCACTAATGAGTCTGTCAGTGAACACAAATGTTTTTCATTTTATTTTTGGGCGAATTTACTATAATTATATTATGAATGGACTGAGCCGTTATTGGTGGAAATTAATAACACTATCCATGATAATAATTGAACAATTTTCACATAAATGGTGAGTTTTCATTTTCTCAAAAATTATTCATTTAATCATCAGTTTCTATTTTGTTCCAAACAACGTAGTCCCCTTCAGCAACTTTTATATTCACTTTTCGGTATGTCAAAGTAAAAAATCAAAATCCTTCATTCGCACCCACTACATAGCAGCCATCCTTAGGATAGATGTACACGTTAAATCTTGAACAAAATATAATAGAATGTCACAAACACTAATAGTGTAACTCTCAGGTAACAAGTGAATCAAAAATCATCATTCAGAATTCACTGATGGAGTAATAGGCTTTTGCACACAGGAATGTTTTGAATTCTTTTTTAATCTGTGTTATTGATTGATGACTTGCTTATTTTGTGGAAATTCATGATCACTTTAATAAGATGAATAAAAACACTTGTTTATCTAATTTCCACTACGTTTAACTATTCTTACGACCGGTTTCGATGGTTTAACCCATTATAAACTAAAACCGGTCGTAAGAATAAATTAACTTAGTGGAAATTAAACAAAAAAGTGTTTTCATTTTATTAAAATTCTTATTTAAATTTTTTATGGTCCAGTTTTTTGTGGAAGTTCACTTAAATATCTTTATACCTGCGTAGTCTAGAGATCTTTCAAATGTCTTCAAATTGTGCTTTGTAACTGAAAGTGCATCCGCGTTTCCTGTATGATATGAATGGTAATCAGAGTTTTTCATGAATTTATTAATATGTTGCTTTACATTTATTGATAATTTATATAGATGAATATAGATGAATACTATGAAAAAGCGGCTTTACAGCTGTTTCCATGTTTTATATCAAAAATTAGAGTGATAATTCGCTTTTCACATATTTCACAGAATTTACACAATTCCCCCATAAAATAACATTGTATGCCAAATGGGAGTAAATAAATGCGTCTGATTCACCGTAGACTTCAGTTTTAAAATTGCTTAGGATCCTGAGCCTAATTTCTTGCAAACATGCTGCATCAATAGCTTTGTTATTGTGAATTTCTCGGCATTTGAAATTGATACATACAGTTTTATTCAAGTTTAAGATGAGATTATTTCTGGTAAAGAAAGAAAGAAAGAAAGAAAGCAATCATTTTTGAAAGAAGTAACTCTACACATAGATGTGTAGATCATGCAAAGAAGTAACTTTCAGACACAAAATGGAAGAAAAAGCCCTTCTACTATATAGGTACTGTTGTAGGTTTTTACCTGAGTTCTTCTTCTCCTTGATTGACCTCTTCTTCCCGAAAAGGTATGAAATGTTAAATCGGTTTTCGGGTTTTGATCCGTGTTGTGTATTTTTATCCTCACTGGGATTGTTACCACGACGTTTCAACAAAGTCTATATAGGTACTGTAGAAAGGCAGCTCGTTTAAGGTCAGTCTACCTTCGAATCACTTTACCTATATAGTAGGAAGGGACCGAGTAAGGTTGGTCGACTTCCGGACACTTTAACAAATAACAAAATCACCAGAAGA
>WOGR01010288.1:0-10979 GCA_015342045.1 Leptinotarsa lineolata
GCATTCAGAATGCATATTTGGGAGATACCTCAATCAGAGTGGCAAAAGTGCTTCGACAATTGGTTCAAGCGCATGCAAAAGTGTATAGATCTTCATGGGGAATATTTTGAAAAACAAAGTGATTTTCGATGATTAACATTTGTTTTTGTTCTCTAATCCCGAAATATAAAAGGCAACCCTCGTACTTTTGAAATTGAATGAAACAACAATAATAGAACGTATTTTTGAATGCTTTTCTGGTTGTTTCTTGTTATAAAAATTATATTACTTTGATTCAGGATGTTCTCCACAAATGAATCCTATTGTGGAATATTGCTAATACGAGTGATAGAAAAGGGATAGTATTCTACTTGCTAGATATGGTCATTACCCCCTCGTTGAATCAGTCTAGCACGATTCTCTACTTTTATTTGAACCTTCAGTTGAAGTGTAATGTTGATAAAAATATATGGCGATCATTTGTTTTGATAGTTGTGAGTGGTGACAGATGACATATATGACTACGCAAATAACAGGGTTTGTTCTGTTTTTAGTTCATATTTGCAAGTTTTTACTGTTCTTTTTTTAATTTCATTTCGGTTTGTTGGGGGCTTAACTTACCACACTTCAACAATCAATAGAAAATATGGGGGAAACTGAAAAATTCACTCCGAAAAGTTACTGCGTGATATACGTCGGTCTGTTGAAAAAATAAGGTGAATTTTCAATTTCTGTTTTGTCTCCTTCAAAGTAGTCTGTCTCAGATATAATACTCTCATTCTCGAAGCAGTTTTGATCAGTACCGGACATTTTGTAATTTTTTTTTTGGGGACAAAACACAAGCAAACACAAGCATTACAGAATGAATCTCATGGCGTTCCGAGAGCGGTGCATGTGCGAAAGTAGTGATTCACATTGGATATGAAACGCTGGAGATTGAATCCATTTGGAAAAACGTTCTCAGAAATTATTCCACATGAACGCAGTTCTCCAAATGAAAGAGTTTTTAAACAGTTCGAGGTGTATTGAGTTGAACCTCAAAACGATGAGCAACCACAGTCCGTCGTCTATTTCTGATATGTAACGCTCTCAGTGGAATCAAATGTGCCAAGTCCCTTGAGCACTTCCCGTGAAAGTATCTATAGAAGAGACACGAATCTCCAATCTTCCTTCGATATTCCAGACTATTAAGGTTACAAGTGATGTTTGCATCTCCAATCAGGCGGATGGTTCTTTTCTGAATGAAATCCAACAGCTTCAGGGTATGCTTAGGGGCGGAGCTCATACATGAGAACAATACTCCAAAGAAGGTCTGATCTGAGCTTTATAAAACATCAACAGTTGCTGAGGTGTGTACAGTTTTCTAGTTCGGAAGTGTTCCAAGCTTTTGAGAAGTAGCCTTTGCATTTCCAGCGACATGATTGTGTCAAGACATATTGGTGTCCATTTTAACCACTAATAAACTTATAGAAGCACAAAGCGGAATTGTCTGTCCTGACATTATTATATCCGGGTCAGAGACATTCATCTTTTTGGAGAAAACCGATGCCAGGGTTTTCGTGGCATTGAATTGAATCTGGTTACTTTCACCCCAATTCTAAATTACTTCTAGATCCTTATTAAGATATGCAACCTCCTGTTACCGGTGAATATACAGCGTGACTCACGGTCGATGGTAGGTTAGACGTTTCTGGAAAACGCAAAGCATGATTTTTCTGAAAATTTCATCTCTCACATTTATTTGCTTTCATTTATCCTAAGTTTGCAGCTGTTGCGAGCATAACCAAACGTAGTTCGGTTTCCGGCATTGGGATTTTTGCGCCACTACCGATAGGCGAGATTTTTTAAGGCGACAGCTTGTTCGCAATTTTTGTTGAACCAAGGTTTGCTGTAAGAAGTTCGTTTCATTGAAAAAGAAATGTATGCATCCATGTATAATAGAATAACTTCCATGACTTCAGAAGTACACGTTGATGGATCTTTAGAGCTGAAACAAACATCTAGCCAAGGGAAAGTTCGTATATGGTCTTGAAGACCCTCCCACTCAGCAGATCTGTAATTCCAAACTTTGCGCCGCTCAGATTGTTCTCCAACATTTATCGGTAATTGACTCAACACTGAAGTGAGTTTCTGGTCAGAAGATCGCAATGAAAATCTCACGATGACTGTGTAAATTTCTGGATTGGGTGTATAGATCCAGAAGACTAGCTTATTCTCCATCACGGTCAGGAATACTGGTTGGCTCATGTATAATCTGAGTAAGTCCGGTGTTTATTGCAAAAGCCTCAGCTTAGCGACCTTGTTCGTCGTTGATATCTGAAAATTTGAGCCATTCGATACTGTGGACATTGAAGTCACCGAATAAGGAAATTTTAGCACTGGGATGATTGATTTGCAGATAGTCAAGTGAAGAGAATAATGCCCTATATTGTGTTGGTCGATAAACGCGGCATATGAATTTAGTAATCTTCTGTGATATTATTTTGAACCACATCACATCAAAGTTGTGGGGTTCCAGCATTTCCTCTCGTTGACAGGAGAGATCGCTTCTGATAAAAAGGAATATTCCAAAGTTACGTCTGAATCGGGAGTGGAAATCATAGCCAGGATATAGAAAATTGACGGAGTTTGTTGAAGCACTGACTTTGGTTTTTGTGAGTGCAAGAATATGAGGACTATTTGTTTGCAGATGTTGGTGCACTGAATTTATATTTGAGTTGAGTCCTCTGATGTTGCAGAAATCGATTTTGAAGTTGCTAGTGGGTCTCTTAGCAACTGCAGTTCCCATGCTATTTTCCCGTGGACTAATGGTTGGAAGGCCCTGCTGACTGTCAGAAATAGTGGTTTTTGAATAACTCTTGCAGGATGATGCCCTAGAATCAGCCCCCACCCGGATATATTTTACCTCCGGAGTATTTTGTACTCTAGGAGCGCCATCATACAATTTTTTCCTATATTCTCACCCTTGAAACCGGAAACGGCGGCACAGCAACGAAACGTTAGCCAGAAACAACTTCACGCTGCCTAAGCCGTTGCGATGGTGTCTCATCGGGCGATGCCGGGTGGGACCATCATCTACCATCTACCATGTGCTGTGTGCTGTGCTGGAGTGTCCAGGACGAGCGTCATTCATATCTTCTCGATATTCTGTAGAAAGCTTGTACCACTTATAAACATTTCTTTGACTCAGAGCACAATCCCCGGATGCCACTATCGAAATTTCAAGTGTTTTTGAGCACTCAATTCTATTTTTGCACAACCTTTTATGCAAATTCTTTGATCCATTGTATTCGATAGCAGAAAATCGCCGAACACGCAAAACTTTTCCAACTTTCATGCCTCTCACCAAGAAACTAAACAGCTGAAACTGTGAACATATGCTCGAGACATATGTTCCACGTAAATTACTGAAAGAAGCAAATAGTCAGTAACTTGTGTTCTTTAATTTTGCCTACGAATAAAATAACATATTCTGTTATTTGTCTGTTGGAATCTGTGTCTTCGTTAACCAGTTGTCGCCCCCCTAAAACGACAACCCTCAAAAGTCGAAAGTTGTGCGAGCTATTTTTAAACGAGGTCTTACCTTTTAACGCGCGATTCCTAACACGGGAAACATTGAATGTTCATATTTAAACTTCTTCAGATGCTCGACATTTCATAAAATATTCCTTTTCCGGTTTCAGAAACCAAAAAAATCACTTGTGGAAAAAGCTTCATTTCGTTTGTCAAAGGAAGAAATGAATTTAATTCAGTTTTTCCATTGATTTTTCAGTTACATACTAATTGGACCATTCAGGTGTTTGTTTGAAGGTGAATGACAATGTTTCTTGGTGAATTTCATCAGTTCGGACTTCCATTTTCTAATATTATATAAAATGGTTTGAAATCCCTGAAATAAACAATACAATTGAAAATTAAAAGAATAGCTAAAAATGGCAAATATATTAAGCAAAAAACCTGAAAATAATTCACAGTGAAATGAAATACGAGTGAAAAAAAAATTGAACAAATAAAATGAAATAAATTAGTATAATTAAAAATTAAGCGATTTCAAACCACGTTACTTCACGACGTTTCGATTGTTAGTATCCACAATCGTCTTCGGGTGATGACGTCATTACACTAGATCTACAAGTACGAGTATATCATAAATCAGTAATGAAAAGCACTTTCTTATCAAGCGACGCACAATTCACGAAGAGATACAGAACTTTCGAACTTCCACAAATCCGATATGATTTCGTACATTTCTTTGTCTCTGGGCATTTTCGGTGCCGACGACTTTTATCTCTCCTGGAATGATTCAATACATTTTCCCACTTTCCCGATACTATTGTGTTTCAGAAAAAGACGAACGGTAAACTTTTAGTTATGCCCTGGAGAGCAGCTCCGATTGAGGGAAGTTGGGAAGTATTACGTTACGTCTTTTCTTGATTGGAAGCTCGAATTCACCAGAAAAATTCCGTAGCATCGCCAAAAGTGTAGGCTTATACTCGCGGAAGCGAAAGAAAATCTTGTTAACGTGAAGATGGTGCTAACATTGGATTTCTTGAGTGGAAGTAAAGCATAATAATAATAATTTTTATTGAACCCTTAGTGATCCCAAAGTGATATGGGATAAATGAGACAAAAAATCATTTTGATTATCAACATCACATAATTTGAAATATTTATAAATACAAAAATATATTTGTTTAAAAGTGGATGACTATATTTCATGGTTAATTTTGATAGTTCGGGCTTCGTTTGTCTAATATAATTCGAAATCTATGGAAAAACAAATGAAATTAGAGTGAATAGCTGAAATTTCAGTTATATTAAGCAATAAAACGTGGGATGAAAATACAATGAAACGAATAAAATGAAATAATGGAGATAAAAAATGAAACTGACAACAGAGTAGAAAAAGTAGGTGAAAAATTTAAATGGCCAAAAAATTTTGTAACTATAAAAAAGTCGAAATAAAAAATCGAGAAATAAAGAGTTTCCAAACCAAGTTACTTTACGACGTTAGTATCCACAATCGTCTTCGGGTTATCACCAACGTCCAATATAAGGTACAAAAATTAACCAATTAGGTTAGGACAATCTGTAAAGTCAGGTGGGCGGAGCCTACGCGCGCGCAGGCCAACGGATAAATACAGCGTATTTTGCGCACTTCGGGGCATTCAGGTCTGAAGATGATAAACGGACTGATTCTAAACACCAAGTCCAAAAAAGCCCCCGGTGCCGATTCAATATCCAACAGGAACTACAGATCAATAAGTCTGCTAAGCTCCATGGCCAAGGTCGCGGAGATGGTAGTCCTGCAAAAGTTAAACGAGGAGATCGAAAACAGGCACCTTCTACCGGATGAATAGTTCGGCTTCAGAAGGGATCATTCTTGTGAACTACAAGCCCTAAGATTGGTTGGAAACGCAATCGCAGAGATGAATAGAAAGCACCACGTACAGATCCTTCTATCAGACATCTCAAAGGCTTCCGATCGTGTTTGGCACGACGGCCTTTTACATAAGTTGATTACTTTAGCCTACCAATGGAACTAGTCAAGTGGATAGGGTCCTACCTGAAGGACAGAACTTTTCCAGTAAATCTAAACAACATTCGATCTCCGGTGAGAGAGATAGAGGCCGGAGTGCCACAAGGCGCAGTCCTTTCACCCACTTCATACAACCTCTACGTCAGCGATCTCCTGAGACTTGAGAACGTCAAGGCCTCTCTCTACGCAGATGACACCGCTCTTGTGTCCTATTCTATGGCTAGAGAATTGCAGGCATACCTGCAAACCGCAATAGTTCAATTAGTCCCATGGTTCCTGGATTGGAAAATCAAGGTAAACCCTGCAAAAACTCAAGCGATAGCGCTTGGCAGAGAATACTCCCAACCGCAACTCAGAGTTATCATGTATAATGAAGAAATCGAGTGGAGCTTCCAGGTTAAGTACCTGGTCTGGTTTTGTCAGGCTTTAGAAGTCTTATCTAGCTGAAATACTCTCTTCGTATATATTGAGTTTAAGAGCGATCTTCTGCATGGGCTTCCAACGAAATTTCTTCTCAAACTTCCATTGAACCACCTCTGAATTCCACTTGTTTGCTTAATATGCTTTTTCATATTGTTTACCATTTCTTCAGCGTAATATTTGATGATCATCAAATGTTATAAGTAGTATTTTCACTATAGATAAAACTTTAGACCATTCTGAATCAAGCGAACCACGAAATTATCTGTCAAAGAGATTATCTCTGCTCATAGTTCAAAGAATAATTGATGTTGAATAAATGAATATTGAAAATATCTTAGCTGTGCCTAATCCCCAGTTTGTTATTTTCTGAAACGCCAACAGATCACGTTGCATGTGTTCCGTTTTTGCCATCTTCCACGCAACCGGTTCAAATGTAACATGTTGATTTTTTACAAAGAATTGCCCGTCCTCAACCTGAATTGAACAAATTAAGATGAAGACGTGATTGATAATCAAAGTGTAGTCAATATACTGATACCTAATTCCAGGTTATAAATGTTACAGAACAAAATTATAATGATTCGATTGCCTTCAAATGAGTTCTGCTACTACCAACCTCATGCAATGTACATTGCATCATTCATTCACTCGAAATTCTTTCACTGTTGTATTGACTTTGAACATTTTTTCCAGGAAAACAATCTCGATAACGATCATCGAAGAAGATAGTTACGAAAAAGACGTCCTTTTTTACGTTCAATTGGGAGAACCACAGATGTCGGGTGGTAAGCCAATTGGTGATAATCTGTGTCGTATATATCTCTTGATGTCACTCTTTTACATATTTCTTCTCCTACTCTACCACTACTTCTGCTCGTGTCTTCGTCTCACTGCATGATAAGTAAGTATTGTATGAGTTTGTTTACGAACGATGATTAGTTGTGTGATTTAGTTCGAAATATCCAAAAATCCTGACGGTACAGTAGTGATATTGCAGCTTGAAAATATCGAATTCGAATGAATCTGAACATAAATGTCACCAGATATTAATATGTGGATTTTTTTTAATTATATGCAAAATGAAGACAAAAGAAGAAATTAATCATAATAAGAATGAATTCTTCAAGACTCATAGAGGGAAGGGCAGGTTTTGGTACTCATTTTCCAATTGCTAATATTTGCTTCAAAAAATCGAAGGAATAAAGTGTAACGTTACCTTACTCTTTTTGAATTCAGAGCCAGATAACGATACAGGTGCCACGACTAGCAGCGGGTGTTGTGGAGGCAAGAGCGTGGTTTAGGTGTCAATACTGGGTGCTGAAAAGGGTTACCAAAACCAAGTCCTTAAATGGGCGCCATCAATAGTTATGTAAAGAAATATGGTACCTTTTTCAACACTCGTCACTGTAGATTAACATTGCTACACAGGGATACAAAACACTTCCAGACTACCAGTGAAACAAAAAAAAACGGGACTAATAAAAAATAGGACCGAGTCTTAATGAAAGGAACCAGATTGTCGTTGGTTCAGAACGAGATTTTTTTATTCGATTATGGCCTCGATAAGAATTTTTACATAGATAAGAACTTACCAAAGGGTTTAATGCATTAAACCTTACAAAAATCGTATGGAAATCTTATTCTTCCGAACCATCAATCGAAACCAAAACCAAGGACTGGTAATTTCCCACTCCGACTTCCTTAGTCCAGGCGATCTAGGATCCTGGCAGTCTCCGGTAGGTCACTAGACTCCCTTAACGGACTCCCCCAACTCTCATATAGTGCTGCTCCTTCTCTCAATATTTGTTTATTTACTACTGCCTTAATGTTAGGTCCAGTTTTTATATATTTTTTACGACGCAACTTCGATTCAATATACAAATCAAATTCACCAATCAAAATTGAATCAAATTCAAATCAAATCTACGGATCTAATTAGCATCAAATTTGCTTGGCAGAACTATACTGTTGAAATTTGATTTATTGATGACCATCAAAATTATATTATTTTGTCACCACTAAATGTTCTTTCTCTTCGAAAGCCAAGCACAGAAAGACCGTTTGGCAATTTCATTCTTACTTCATCAAATCAGTAACAGTTCAAAGTTCAAACTCTTCACTCACCTAATAAAATAGACTTATAAAAAAAGTCCACCGATTCTAAGAATGTCATAAAAATATTCATCTCTCTGTCTCTCTGTGTCTAACTTCTAAATTTACCTTACACAGTAAAAATGAATTCCCTGACTATATGACATTAGGTACTCTTTGATAATGGAATCTGTTAGTGAAAAAAAAAAGAAGGCTAATTATCTGACGCCTAATTGCATATCTAACCGTGATACGGAATGAAATAGTCACAACAACTAATATGGCTTTTAAATGTCATTATCCTGATTTATTTTTGTTGGGTAGCGCTACCGAAGACTGTTCAGAAGAATCCCAGATCTGTGAAAATAAAAATAAGAATTCAAATGATGGGTATGCTATAGTTCACAACTTGAGATTGAAAATGGAAAGATTTATTTTGTGTTCAGATTGTGTCACAAACAATATGGAATTACTAATGGAAAAACGAAACGTTACAGTGAACAGAGTGAATACAATGTGTTCTTCTCCATTTTACTACAAGAGTCTTAATTTCCATTTGAAATTTAATTTTTGCAATGTCAAAACCACCTCCATCTACATAGCAGCTATCGAAATATACAGTGAAACTCTACTTTTTCCTAAATTTTGTGTCTGGCAACATATTAAATTTTTCAGTAAAAAAACTCAACTAAACAGCCTGATGACGCTATTGCGTTTTTATGAATCTGTTCAGTGAAAGTCTCACAATGAAGTGTTTTCCGAATACGTTATGGATTTTTATCAAGTATCGGCCGATTTTATCACATTATATAAATTTTTTGCATGGCTGTAAAAAGGGTTTGAATAGTTCCATAGATACTTTTTGTATCTGACCTGGTAAAAGTAGGCATTTGAAAATAGCTCCATTTAAGGAAACAGATGAATTCAGATACGAAATTTATTCTTGATGAAAGCTACTCTTTCATCTCGATATGAGAAATCTGAGAAACTTTTGAAAAAAGGTAGAACTCAATTGAGTTCAAGATGAATTCTATGCAAAGATGTGTGATCATGCATAGAATTCACTTAGACATAAACTAGAAGAAAAATTCCTCTAGTAGATTTTTTTTTCGAATATACCTCAATCCAAAACCTCATCTGTCCCCAGAATGAAACACCAAGTTCCCGAAAACACCCTTCACCTCATCAGCCTCTGTCTGCCAGTATGCCCAGAACATATTTGCTCATCAAATAAGTGTATGAATATATTTTGGAATTTTACTCGTGAATCGAATAAATTTGACCCTACTGGTGACATGAAGTCCTAATGTAGTGATTTCTTCATCTTATAGTGTTATCTTCAAGTGAAATTTCATATCGTTACTCTTACAATTATTATATTGTGTGGCGTTCTCATAGGTGATATCTGTATTCATTCAATAATTGGAGTGCAAACTGAATAGGAATAAGAAATTCAATGTTCACAGTAGCTTCTAAGCGTAACCTCTGTGAACAGTATCGAACTTGATCGCTTTCCCTCTTCCTTCGGAAATTTCCTATATTTTTTTGTATAAAGATGGAGAAGTAGAATTGCAATAAGCTTTTTCTCAAGAACTAATCTAAACTAAAAAATATACCTATACTATTTCGAAATAATTCAAATTTTGATTTGCAGTTTTTCTAATAATTTTTTCTGCAATTTTGAAAAATAGTTTCTAAGAACACTGTGAACTGTATATCTCTATACCCGCCATAAAATAAACGCCAAAACTTATTTCGCTCAGGTTACAATATTGACATTCGTAGTAATAAGTTCAAGAGCATATGAATCTGTTGAGCAAAGAACTGCACGATTCGAACATCGATGACCATGCTCATTAGTCGACTTCAATACATTTTTCTCTTAATCCTACCCTCATCGATTTAAAAAAAATATTGTTGTCTCTCGATTTCTTCCACTCGAAAACTATCTTCCACTTACGACCTTCTTTCGTTCTCATCAAACTGAATATTTAATAAACAAGCTTTCAGCAGAAACTTGAACTAAATATATCTGCAATTAAGGTTCTTACATCGGCTCTAATCACAAACTGCTCTTAAGAGTTGCCGCCTACACAATTTAAGTGGTTCAGAATAATACATGAAGATGGTTAATATGGGTTTTGAGCAGCTTTAAGGGGCACTGCATTAGACGGTGGGAGACGCCAGATGCGTCTTTTGCTCGTCTCGAGGGGGAGACAGGAGCAGTTGTGACCTAGAAAGGGTTAAGTGATTGATTGGTTTCATTGTTCGATGAAAAATTATAGTGTTTTGGAGAAGTTGTGTTTGTTGGGAATCGATTATGTTATGATAACAAAAGACGTTTCGGGTGTTGAGATCAATCGTCAGTTTAGTGAGAGAAGTGTTCAGTGGAGCCATAAGCAAGGATTTGTTCGATTTGCAGTGATGTTCAGAAAGAATCATTCACACCGTAAATACCTGCGAAAATTTCGATCAAAATAATTATAGAAAGGGATAAACATGTTTAAACAATTGTATCCCGATTACGGATATAATGGAAATACTTTTCCGACATATCAGTCACATTCTTACTTCGATAATGATGATTTTAAATTGAAAGAGGAAATAAAAAATATTATTGTGGAAAAAAACTTTCCAGCTTCCTACTCATCCGTTTTTCAATGTGATAAAATTGGAACAATTATATAATATAATAATAATTATGATCATAATAATAATTTTCAATCTTACTCTACTCGTTTGGAGTATTGGAGTGAGGAGCTGTATCAACTCGACGTGAAGACCGGAAAAATAGTGCATCTCCATAGGAGTTTGCATCCCAAATCGTTCGTTCCACGGTTGTACTTCCCCCGACAACAGGGAGGCCGTGGACTTTTGAGTTTGGAGTGTCTACATGACAGAATGGTACTGGATGTAGCATGCAAAGTCGTCAGGAGTTCGGATCCCC
>WOGR01010289.1:0-10979 GCA_015342045.1 Leptinotarsa lineolata
AATTCATTTGTTTAGTCAATTACCAAAATTTGGATGATTTTGAATATTCACTTGAAAAGTTATCAAAGAAAAACATTTTTCATTTTGTAACTTCGAGGGCCCGTAACTTGGTTACGAAGACTTTTAGGAAAAAAAGTTATATGAAGTACTGGTGATATTTTGACCCCATCTATACATTCCCGAGAGGAAAAGAGGAAGTCCAGGGACACCCTGTATATTAAACGTTTCTGATTCCATATCTGAAATCATGATGACAAATTCTTCAAGTTCAACTCTGCCTGCTCAAACGGTAAACCCAACTGTTACCTTGAGCATGTTGAAAATGTTTGTTGATACGATACTCAATTATGATAGTGATATGAATACTTTCACTAGCTTTATGTCAGCTTGTGATTATCTTTTTGGAACATATAGTAATGCAAATGATTCTATCTTGGAAACATATTCTATTAGAGCAATTCAAACAAAATTAATCATCAGAGCTCGATTATTAGTAGGTTGTAGGAATTAACTACTTGGGATTCAATAAAGTCTGCTCTTGTTCAATGTTTTGGCGATAAACGAAATCTTGAATGTCTAGAACAAGATTTACTCATGTGTAGACCTTTAAGAAATGAATCCACTCTGGATTTTGGTAAAAGGTTACAAATTTTGAGAAGCACTCTTACACAAAAAATTAATTCATTTCTTGACATAGAAATGGATGCCACTACTAAATAGATTTATTTAAGACAATACCAACAAATTCGTTTGAGAACTTTTATTAGAGGTATATCAGGTCCATTACCAAACTTGATCAGAATAAAGAATCCAGTTTCTCTATGACTTACATTATAGAAGAAGAAAATTTTCAATATACTCAAAATCTTTTTAGAACTTCAAGATGATGCCAAGTTTCTTCAAATCCAAGACACAAAAGTGATTCACCCTGCAGTATCCATTTCCGCAAGCATCCTTATCACTGCTGTTGATAAGGATGCTGCCGCTGCCTTCGCAATCTGGAAATTTTATAAGAAAAGTACCATCCCCATGAAAGAGGAAGGACCCGTCCGTGCAGAAAATACCAAAAAAAAAACAGTATCCCTTTTGTTTTCGTCATAGGGATGGAGGAGTTATGAACCTGAGTTCGCTGACCCAGCATCAGTCAGGGATTAGAGTTACATCCGCTGTTCCAGACGCGACTACATGCTAAGTCGACAAAAACGAAAATATAAATTATTGTTAATTTAATAATTATTCATGATTGTTGCCTTGCCTGAACTGTAGAGTTGTATTTGTTCAAAATAAAGTCTTTTTAAAACAGTATTTTCGTATATAGCATACGTAACTGATGCAATAAACCATCGTGCACCCTTTCCAAGCACACCATTGACTAAGATCATGGATTTTCCTTCGACAATGTTCAAATTTTGGATTCAGAAAATAATACTCAAAAAAGATTTTTTTTAGAAATGTGTCATATATTCAAAAACCCTAATACTATCAATTCCAGGACTGACAATGAAAGTCTCAGCCTCTTTATACTTATCTCCTTGGTTTAAACAAAAACAAACAATTTGACAATATTTGAGTTTCTGCATAAAAAACACCACCTTCACTCTCTGTTAATTTATCATTTTATAGTTCCGTGAGATCTCACTGGCAACATAGGTGTCATATCAATTGTCCGACAACCTGTTGCTTCCATTTTTCGAATATCTAAACTACATTTCATTATTGTAATCACCACATTTCATCATATTAATTATACGTAATGTTATATGTTTTCAACCAATTTCAATTAATCTTGACGTACACATATGAGTATCCTCTTTGTTACCTTTTTGCAAACTTCATTCCAACCTCACTTTCGTAAGTATGAACACGTTGTCCACACCTTTGTTTTTTATTCAATAATTATTGTGGAGTTGCCGATGAAGGGACAATAAACACCTCGAAAGCTTGAACAGAAGAAAGAGTTTCACAATCTTTCTGCCTCTGAGTGCTATATCCGATTTTGATCCATGAGTTATTCCTATATATATAATATGAAGAAGAGTATTTGGGGGTTGCAGTCAGGTGAAAAACACCCTACCCCTTGCCTCTCACGTAGACTTACGAACCTGTAGCATGTGTATGAAGTATGTATTTGTGGAGTCTGCCACTTGCAGACAAAGCCAGGGAATTGTTCGCAAGTGACGCAGTGGATATCCTACTGAATCAACTGCAGCAAGAGTTCATGACTAGCTGGAATTATATTTGTTAGAATGAAAGTAATTTCTGCTTTTCATAGTGGGAAATAATTTGCAGCGAATCTTCCAAATCGAAGACGTTGCACAGGTGCCTGATGGTTTTACTTCAGCTCTCTGTGCTGCAATTAGCTGAGTTAGTTGTTGTTTTTCCATCGGATATCTGCCACACGTACCTACAAAATCGTAGGTCTACATGAGAGGTAAGGGGTAAGGTGATTTTCACTCTATCGACTAATTACTATCTTCGCTATTGAAATATGAATTCAATAGTGGATAGATTTTGAATCAATTACCTAAAGAATTTTCTCCTTGTTTCACCAATATGAAATTCATATAACTACTCACAGTTCGACGTTGTGATTGATTACTATGAGTGGACAGTTGGGTGAACTCGATGAGTTCATCTATTCTCTTCTCCCTCAGATGAAATTGAAGATGAAGATAGTGAATCATTCAATGATTTCACTATAAACATGATCATTTCGTTTTCTAGTGTGTTGATAAATAATCCATGCTCCAGATGTTACATTTTCACACAGATCAGACTTTTATTTGAAATCTAAGGTCTATATTAATAGGCCTGAAAAATCTGATTCGGCAAAAAATAAAGATTTCAACACCCTACCAAATGTCAGAGATAAATTCAATCCCCAAGTGGTCAATGGAGAACGATTTCCACATTTTCTGTGAATTTTCTTTCGATTGTTTTTTGTAGTGTACCAATTAACTGTATAATGACGCAATTTCATTTAATAATTTTTACTACACCCATTTTCCACGTATCCTCTTGTGAAAATTATAGTAGCATATAGCTTCCTAACTGAATTTATTTTATCTTCATTCAGTATTTATTCTTGAAATTGAACCCCTTTCAACTATTACCCACCCTGATCTAGTTCGACGCAACTTGTTATACAGTATTGAAATCACTTCAGCAAGCTGAATCTGTGAATTAAGAAACTAGTAGTGTGTTCCGTCAACACACTAATAGTGTGTTAACGGACGTCATTACTCGAAGGTAGATTCCCCCAGGTATATACATTAAATCAGTATTTGAAGAAATATAAATCGACCTGCTTCGGAAATTCTAAGTGATATTTTCTGCTTAGAAAAATTCAATAAAAGAGAATTCTCACAGGTCGTTGTTTTCGGGTCTATACTTCTATTCAATTCACAACCGACAAATGAACGGTTGTGATTTTGGATTGATTATAGATTGTGCTATGCTATCTTTTCCGATAGAAATATTAATACTGCCACACAAAATAAATACCCACAAAAATCAAGCAGTATTTGAAAGGCCATACACTTTATAAGTTTATGTTTTCAAAATATCAATTCATATTGTGAAGAGATGACACATAAGTTGTTTATAACGAATACTCTGCAAAGGGTATCTATCACTTGGATATTGTTTCACTTAAAAATTACCATTTTCAAAGACTATTCTGTCTTTAATTCATATATTCATCATAATAACAAAAGGTACATTGAAATTTTCATGCAGTGAATTTAATAAGATGAGATAATAGGAAATGCTTGCAATTAAGTTTTTCGCGAAACATTCCATAATGTACTCGTAAGAGATTGTTTTGCAAACTTACTTCATTATTACAGAGAAGTACCAAACATGTCGTCTGCCTCTGCGGCATACATTTTCTTACAAAGGTAGTATCTCTCGAGGTCTCATTTTGTTCGGTTCTTATGTCTCTAATCGTGACCCCGACCGTGAAAGCATGTGTTTCTGACATTAGGTATTGTCAGACAGTGAACACTTTGAACATTCATTAGGTGAGGTGAGTTCTGAATATCAGTTCAATTGAAATTGGAAGACATATGAGACGAAGTATCACAAAATGATTTATGAAATATACACATTATAAATATCTTCTTATATTCAAAAAGAATATTTTCCTTTCTGTCAAAGAATTCTGCCAAGATATAATTATGGAATGATTTTGCTTGGTCAGTATCATTTGGTTGATCATTATTTTGTTGATATATTGACAAAACCAAAGCCAAAAACAAAGCATTCGTGATTCAACCCTAGACAGCGGCGTTTTGACCCATCGTTGGTC
This sequence comes from Leptinotarsa lineolata, assembly GCA_015342045.1. Taxonomy (NCBI): domain Eukaryota; kingdom Metazoa; phylum Arthropoda; class Insecta; order Coleoptera; family Chrysomelidae; genus Leptinotarsa; species Leptinotarsa lineolata. The sequence continues at coordinate 4,310 of WOGR01010289.1, forward strand.
TCATCAGTGGTGCTAAGTTGAACTTCGAATGCATTGGTGGACTCTAGTACCCTTGTGGGACAAGCCTGAGTGAGTAGAAGCGATGACGTCTCAACTCACAAAGACGTCATCAAGTAAATGTAAAAATGTATACGTTAAGCTACTTTCAAGTAAGCAATGTTTCGTGACATCAATTAAGCAATTTTTTGTCAATAATATGCAACTACTAATCAAAATAAGAACTTTAAAACAAATATTTTCCAGGTCGAGATTTTTACGAATATTGGATTGTGTCTGCTAAATAATTGTTAAATTCGAATCATACCAATAAACTCATCTCGCACAAAAATATGTTTTAATATCTTTATTCGATTTTCCAATTCTTGTGACACTTGTAATGGCCGATTTATACCATGCAGTTCTATATCAATAAATATTACTCATACAATACATTATCAACTTTCCAATGATCATAATGTGTTCAATGTTATATGTGAATCAAACTTTGAGTAATTGAGTAAACGTGTTTGTCATTAAAATCTGAAAACTACAACGTCGTCCACATTACAGAAATGCTTGGGTGTCAAAAACGCGAATAAAGAAATCTCTTTCTCTCTACATTCACCAGAAAGACGCCGGTAGAAAAGGTACCCACCCCTACTTGACAGTTTACTAAAACAACACCCTATTCAAACTTGTGTCTAGATTTGACTCACTCGTAGCAATAATCGAGAGAAATGGCTTGAATTTTGTATGAAAGACGAAAAAAGGTTTTTAGCAATCGACCCCCTCTACGATAATATATGTGTGCGACAAAGACAATGAAACAGGAGAGGAAATTCACATTCTTACGAGGGGAGAGTAGCATGTTTAGATAGGCCGATGTGACGTTAGACGACTGAGTGAATTGTTAATTATGATTATCAGCATTTTAATTGAATTACTTGAATCAAACGAGAACCGAAAAATAGCTATTTTCGGAGTAGGTGTCGTGTATCAAATTAACATTATTGAAAGTCATAAATCGTTACTAGTCATTCTATAAGGTTTTAATCCTACCGATTAATGACATTTTTCTAGAAGTTTGTAATCCTATTTCCTTTGGAAGTTCCTCACAATTTTTGTATGAAGATGGAGAATTAGAAAGCCAAAACCATTCTTCAAACCAGACTTGAAATGATTGCTCCGTCTTGTGAAGCTATTCAAAATGATGCTGATGAAGCTGATAACAAAATGTGCTATACCGAAACCTCGAAAAAAGTAATATTTCATAGTAATACTTTTTTAATCACATTGCGTAGCTTTCTTATTAATAATATCTGTTTCAGTTCTATAACGAATGTTTGTAATACAAACTGAATGCAAAAAAGGGGTTTTCGTGTGTTTCAATAAAGATAGTTATTTGGAAAGGATTTTATCCTTTCGTGTATATCAATATTTGTAAAAGTAGTTGTTTCGATCGGCTTTTTTCTTTCAGTTTGTATGTGAAAGCCAGAAAATTTTTTTTACAAAAAACTGATCTTTTCTAATCATATTCCCTTTTCAATTCATTTTGGCAAAAATGTATGAGACTTTCTGGAACTTCAACTAGCATTTCCTACTATGACTATCAGTCCGTGCAAAGCTTATTGTTGAATCATCTGAAAATAGAACTTTCAACGGGTGATAATCAACTGTATTGCCAAATTTGCGCAAAATTAACTGACTATAATAGGACAATTATTGCTGAGGCACGAGTCAATCTAATAATAACACTGATAATCTTTCAACATGATTCAACCTCAGACAGAAGCACAAAAATCTTACGAAGGTTAGACATAGATTCACACTTTAATCTAGCAGACCACCATCACATTCTTCATGCAGTCATTGTTCACTGTGGGTCTGGCGTTGAGTCTGGTCATTATTATGCTTTGGTTAAGGATTAAACGGACTGGCTTGAGTTTGACGATAGTCGAGTCACAACATTTTCCGGTGATGTTTTGAATTCACTGGAGCTTCTGGAGACACTCTACATTTTGTTTTATGAAAGAGCACATTGGCAGATCAAGATCTTCAGATGATGTGGTGCTGCAGGTTTTTCCGGGTTTTCCTGCAGCTGAAAAAGCAAATGCGCCACTGGAATCAATCAAGTCTGCCCGGAACGTCATTTAATTTTTTTATGATACATAATTTGTATTACTTTCCAAATATTAAATTACATATTTTTGAGTTTGTAATATATTCATGTAAAAAATAACTTTTCAGATGATGACAATTTTCATGTTCAAGTGTATGAAACATTCACAAGCAGAAAAAGTTTACAGTGAAGCACGTTATCTATTTCTCTAAAACAGGGGTTTCCAACCTTTTTGCACCTGCCTATAAATTTACTTTTTGAGACATTGTAGCATACCACCAGATCTAAATATTTTATTGAACGAATAATACTTACTTTTCTGAAAGAAATCAGAGGCTTTTTGAATCAAATTCTTGAGGAAACTTCATATTCAATGGTTAGATATTTGTTCATTTATAACATGCTTACAATAAAGAAGAATTAAAAAAATCGAAATTGTATCAATTTACAGTTTTATTTGTTATCTATAGGTCCAAAAACTTACAAATAAAAATTAGTACAAACTCAGAAAAAAATTAGTCATCATACAAAATATAGTTTTACAGTCTTCAGTGCGAAATTTGTTGTTTGCCTGTTGATAAAATATCAACTCTTGAATAATCTTCAGAGAAATACTTCTTGAAGCTTTTTTGAAGGCCTCCCAAGTGAACAATGATATCTGGCATTGTAGATATTTCATTTTCTCCAAAAAATGATGATAGAGTGGGAAATGCTGATGAATTATCCTCCTGTATTTGTGAACAAAACAGGACCAACTTTCTTTTGAAGGAGTTCATTTTGTCACTGGCAGTGAAGGCTGTTGAGTGTTCAGTGTGTTGAGTTTGTCAAAAATGTCGGCTCAATAAGCCAATTTTGACCACCATTCTTCATCAGCAAACAATTTTTTCATGTCATAATTTTTTTCACTTAAAAACGTAAAGATATGCAGGAGTGAAGTCTTGAACTTTCCACCTACTTCTTCACACATCTAGGAGAATAATCTTGTGTTCAGAGCCCTAGCCTTTATGAAGTTAATAACTTTTGCAGCATCTGATATCACGGAGTTGATATTCTCCGGCATACCTTTAGCAGCTAATGCTTCCAGATGGATGACACAATGCGTACTGAATTTCAGCAGTTCGGACTTCCAGAATTAACAGTCATCACCCGAAGACGATTGTAGACACTAACAATCGAAACGTCGTGAAGTAACGTGGTCTGAAATCACTCAACTTTTAATTATATTAATTTATTTTATTTTATCTATTCATTTTTTCACTCGTAGTTTTTTTCACTATGAATTCTTTTCAGCCACGAAACATTGTCATTCACCTTCAAACAAACAATGTGTACTGTTGTATCAGGAACAATTTCCTTTATTTGTGCTGCTAGCCATGTCATTCTAACTGACAGCTTTCACCCCATTTGTAAACCAGCCAACACACTTGGACCAAGGAATGTCTATTTTGAGCACATATTCATTAATTATCTTAAAAATTAATTCTGTTGTAGTATTTGATTCAAGTGGTTTGCAGAACAAAAACTGTTCTATCACGTCTTCATTATAATCAAATCGCACGAAAACAAGTAACTGCGCCATGTTTTCAACATCGGTAGTTTCGTCAACTTGAAGTGCAAAATAAGTGCATTTTTGGTATTCTAAATTCAGTTGTTCTTCAATAATATCAGACATATCGACAATTCGTCTCTTCACTGAGTTATTTGACAGTGGTATTTTTTGAATTTTTTTGGCTGCCTTTTCTCCTAACACGGCTTGGAACATATCCACAGCAGCTGGTCGTAAAAGCGTATCATAGATTGTGTGGGGCTTACCATGTTTTGCAACCGTACTGTGAGTAGCTTTCATAGTATTTACAATGTGCTGGTGATTGAGGTTCTTTACCACATCCTTTGAAGTAGAAGAGGACGTCAGAAATCGTTTCATAGACGTTTTCTTATACTAAATCACAATTAATTATTAAAACACTCACAACGAGCCATAACAGCAACTAATAAACATTGCACAATCACTGGCAATAGTGTGAGGTGGAAGAATGTAGGCGTGGGGGAAGACAGCTCTCGTCGCCTCACCCCTGGCCCCTGGGCGCCGTCACTTCTCATCGTAGGTACCACCTGAAACGCTCACCCAGGCGTACCATTTGAAATGTTTCCGCGTATTATCAGTGGTAGGCGTACTGCCGGTTGGGAAGCCCTGCTCTAGAATATGAGTTGACTGATTATTATGAACCAGACTTTGGAAGGAAGGATGCTTGGGAAATTATTATTATTATAGCATCAAGCTATAGAGTGTACTTGATTTTTTCCATTACCATCTTATGGTAACCTACACTATTTTAAAAAATGGTACGAAAGTTATAAAAGACTATGATATAGAACTCAACTGTACTGGTGAAGTTTACGTTGTTGTAATCAATACATCATCTGGAATGTAGGTTCAACCTCATATCATTTACTCATGAGATAACCGATTTAATTCATATCAACATGCATTTTGTCAATTTTATAATATGATATCATTTTGAGAAATAATTTTACATTTCACACGCGTGTATCTCACCCAATCATGTAACAATATCACATGATTGGATGATGACAGCAGTACATGAAATTGAAGATGACTTATTCCTATGTAACCAACCACCATGTCTTTCCATTGCTAATTTCTTTTGAATAAACAGGTAATTATGTTCTCTCTTCCTTTCTGTTGAAGTTCTCTTGATATTAGTGTATTTCTATGGCTTCTAAATACATTCTTTTTGAATAATGATTCGAAGTTGCTAGTCTCTCGGTATTTTCGTACAGAATCTTGTGTTTCCCGTCGGACACTGCATGTTCAGCGACTGCATACTTCTCGGTCTGTCCCAATCGGCAACTCCGTTTGTGCTCGACTAGACGGGTATCAATGCTTCTTTTATGTACCGTAGATTTGGCACACAGCATTGAAAAGCGCCAAAACGAAAGCAAGTCACCCAAATCGCGTGGGAAGTACTCGCGAACTCGCCTTACAGAAAATGGGAAAAATCAGCACTATAAATGACACGGCAGAAATTAGAGCTTCAGATTCAGTTAATACGTCAAGAGGAGTCTTCAACCACGTCACTGAAGATGACTGCCGCAGTTGGAACGTTTGGAGATTATAACCAAAGAAGACCACGGCAAAAACCTGAAACCAACCAAAATATTGACGCCAGCCGTAAAAGCCTAAATTCCTATATTACTTGAATAGTTTGACATTATTTGAAACTGTACATTGAATGATGTGGAAACTGATACTTTATGTTTAACATTGTCCATAATCAGTTGGTGAGAGTAAATTTCACTCAAGTATTCCAGATCGATTTTTTGTTCAATTTGTTTGTACCCTTTTCCAAATCTTTTGGCAGTATTTTTTCTTCGATTAGTGTTTAAGTATAATAAGAGTTGATAAAGGGTTCTTCTTCAAATACAGCAACTATGAGTGTACCCCTGCACAGAGATAGGCTAATGTAATTCTTATGAAACACTATTTGATCTCTCCAGTTAGTCTCGATATTGCAATTTTCAGATTATTCCATTTGAGACAATACGTTCCGATTTTGTTGACAACTGCGATTAAGTGCCTTTTTTGGTGATCGTCAATGTGATCAAAATCCTACAGGGTTACATACATATTTATGTTCTTCATTATGCACTCGAAAACGTGAAATAAAAAAAAATCACATTTGATATAAATCAAATATCTCATTGAAATGTAATGAATGAATTTCAGAATGAAAAAAAGGCCTGTGACATCTCTCGAAGGTGTTGAAAAAAAAATATACACGAACCATATTCGACTTGGAGTTGAAAAGTGTTTTATCTTTCATTTCAGGGAAAACATCATTGATTGCATTGCTTGCAATTGTGATATTATACAAGCAGATATTATCATCTGTGATAGGTTTAGTGTATGTAGAGAATAAGCATATAATATAAAAATAAGTAATACCAAAAACCGTAGTTGGTTCTATCATTATTTTTATGAACTCATTCGAGTAAAAAGAAGAGGATTCATGAAAAAGCATGCAATATACAGAAAACTTACTTGTGAATTTAGCTCATTTACCTCCTTTGTTGTAATGTAGCCATCTGCAACGATGACCAACACTATTTTACATTGGAGCAAATCTCACAATTATATGGATTCATCGATAAAAGCGAGACGCATATTTGTAGTTTCGACGAGATAACTTGTTATCTGCTTTCGATTGCCTTCACTATCGGATGATATGTAAACTGGGCCAAAAAATACCGGAAGTTGATCTATCAGATGGATTCTATCTCTTACATCTTCTTAAAAAATTGATGCTTTAATTGTTTTTTCTGTCTGAAAGTTCTTTTTTCGGTACATGGCAACGGAAACGTTCAAAACTGAACAAAATTTTTCATCTGAGTTGTGCTAGTACTTTTATAGATTCACCCTCTCACTTTGGTTTGTAATGTTTGAAACATCTACGGAAATTTTACAGAAATCAAAATCAGTTTGAGAACTGCGCTGAGACGAAATACATACGTATTAAAGAAATTAATTAATATTTCTATTAAAAATTCAGA
>WOGR01010290.1:0-10979 GCA_015342045.1 Leptinotarsa lineolata
GAGTATTTGAGTTCTACCTTGGATTTTCATCTTGATTGACTTGATGTGCGGGTTCCAGGTGAGCTTACGGTCTATTAGAAGACCGAGGTACTTGACCCGCGTCTTCCAGTCGATCTCCCTTCCAGAGACCCTCACTTTCATGGCCGGAGAAGATAACGCTCTTCCCATAGTCATCGCCTGAGTTTTGTCCGGGTTCACTTTAATCTTCCACTTGAGGTAGCAGCGCTCGAGCTCGTCCAATGCGCGTTGCATGTAGACGATCCCGAGCTCCCGACCCATGGAAGACAAGAGGAGAGCCGTGTCGTCGACATAGAGGGAGACCTTTACTCGCTCAAACCTAGGCAGATCGCTGGTGTAGAGCGAGTACAACATCGGGAAGAGTACGGCTCCCTGGGGCACTCCGGCGAGGATCTCTCTGTTGTCAGACAAGGAGTCCTCTACTCTGACTTGAAAAGTTCTACCTTTCAGAAAGGATCCAATCCATCGGATCAGACCCCGAGGTAGGTCGAACGCGATAAGTTTGTGCAGAAGACCTTCGTGCCATACTCTATCGAAGGCCTTCGAGATATCCAATAGAATGACGTGCACTTTTTTGTTATTATTCATCTCAGCGATCGAATTTTCGACCAACCTTAGGGCCTGTAACTCGGTGGAATGCTCTTTCCGGAAGCCGAATTGTTCGTCAGGTAGAACATTCCGGTCCTCGACTTCTTCCTCGAGCCTTTGAAGAACGACTCTTTCAGCCAGCTTAGCCATCGAGGACAGCAGACTGATCGGGCGATAGCTCTGCGGGAGCTGCAGGTTCTGACCCTGTTTGGGAACCATGATGACGATGGCATGCCTCCACGTTCTGGTGGAGTACCTAAGGGCCAGCGAGCTGTTAATAATGGACAGAAGGCTGTTGACGCAGTTGTCCGGGAGCTTCTTCAACTTATTCGTTATTGAGTCGGCTCCCGGGGCTTTCTTGATATTGTTAGCAGGAAAAATAATTAACGACACATTATTCATGGCAGAAATGGGTCAGTTGACTCCGTCCCATGGTATTCGTGGTGAGCCTAACAATACATTTACAGATTGTTCTTCAACTCAACATTTCAATACTAATTACTCCAATTTCCCTTCCCTCAATCTCATGTACATTATGAAACCCTTTCTCCAGTAACCACCAATGACAATTCCAATCAGTCTATCACGTCCTATATTTCGAATTTTAGTGATGTCCAATGTTATTTTGTAACAGTTTATTATATACAACATGTACCTACTTTTTGTATGTCTCTTCGTTGAAATATTAATAAATAACTGAGTTAAAATAATTCTTTGACTCATCTTCAAATACCTGCTTCTTAGCACCTTGTAAATGACATGGCATGTTTCAGGAACTATATAACTTAATGCTTGCGGTGAAATAATAGTTGAATACTTCAGGTCTTATAACTCCTTCCAGTCGCAATAAATCGCAATGTTGCTGTCAATCTTTCATGTGGTGTTATGTCTTCTTTCATGATCGTATCCTGCTTTTTAATCAAAGGTGATACTAGAGACAACAGGTTTAAATATGTTTCTTCATCCATTCAATGTCAAAATTGGGATATTCCGAGGTAACTGTGCTATCTGGGATGTACGTATACTTGTGCAGTATTTATAGTACGTGTCAGGTAAACCGTATCGTGTATGGCCGGCCTTATGAATTATCTCGGTCCTACAAATAGGGCCTTTCGTACTCCTAAGGCCGCCAATGCTCGCTATTTTGGATAAATTTGCCAGTAGATATCAAATTTGACTAGATAATTCATGTTGCTTTCATTTAGCTTGTTTGGATCTATGTTCGATTGGGAATATGAAATTCGTTTAGAGAGGCCTGCTATATTTTCAGTTTTCTTGAATGGCATCTTTCTTGTTTTGGGGGGCATTTCCTTCTTGAACACACTACTGTTTTCGATTCATTTTTCTAGGCCTGATTTGCAAACATTTTGGCAAGATTCTCAGGGACAATATTCAATTTCTGAAACATATTTCTTCAATATTACGAAAATGGTGGTAAATATTTGTTGATAAAGGGTAAAAGGTTTATCCTAAATTATATCAACCTGCCTGATTAGTTTCACACCTTCAACTTATATTTTCTCTCGTGTAACGACGATTTTCTAAAAATTTCTGTGAAAAAGTATTAACAAAATTTCGAATTAGAAATTGATCAGTAAAGGAGTAATCTTGATTGATATTCATTAATTCGTTCGAAACTTTTTCAGCAATAAGAACGTAATGTAAACCCATAGGCTCTTTTTTATTTCAAAGTTCGCGCACCTTTGACTAACGCGTGCGCGTATCGAATTACAGTCTTGTGTTGGGTTGCAAGGCGATTGATCAGTTTACTTCAATGCTGTAGTGGGTTGTGTTGTGTGTTGTGCCATATTATTATTATTTAAGTAAACAATAAACTAGAAACTTAAGGATTAAAAACTGTTTTAGTGATGCATTTTAGGATACAAACTTCATTATGTTTGGCAGTCCTCATTGGATTTGCGACAGCAGCACAGGTAAATGAGTAAAATGCTTGGTATATGGTGAATAAAATGTATCCTTCTTTGGGATAACCTTTACTACTGGATTAACATTAATGTATTATTCTCTTGGTTGCATTATGATTTGATTTGATTGTATTGTGCACTAGTGTTAGTAATCAGAACCGTTATTGTTTTTCCAAACCTTCGGTTCTCTAGGTGAAAATGTGACTTGTTAAGTACACAATATATATCTACAAATATTTACATTTTTATTACCTGAAGGCATACAGGACATAGTACACACAATATATTTATTATTTTTGAAATATTTCCTCGACGACTTTCTGTTTTTCATTATAATAACAAAGTGATTTAGTTAGGTACTTGTACTAAAACATGTTTTTCTTGCAGATGTTTAGTCACATGTTTACATGAATTCTTTAATGAAAACTATTATGAAGAAACCAATACACTTTTGGTAGTTAATTCTGCCACAGTCAAGGTGATCAATGTATTATCTCTCACTCTTTTGCCCTGAATGAAAGTTTTCAACATTGTTAGTTTAAAGAGCTAAAGAGAGGATTTTGATTTTATTAGTTGAAAAAAAAATCCAAAATGAAGAATGTTCTCTGTAATTCAACTCAAAATTTACCATGGATAAGAATAACCTAGTAATATGGACCAATTGCATTGCTTTTGGATCTTTGTGTGATACTTGAAAAACTTATATTCAACAGATTGAAGTAGGTTTCTAATTTATATTTGAAAAGTTATGTTAATGGGCCATATATCCCATAAGGATTTTCTTCAGAGCACATTTTTTTCTCTATATTGGTCACTCTGTGTATTTGTCATTAGTGTCAGTTGTCTTATGAAAGTGATGATTGTATTGTCCATTTTTGAGTCTCATTTGCTGTTTGAAATTCGTTTTCAATGTAATCATTTTAGCATTCATATCAATAAGGATTTTCTTTGGAGCACTTCTATTTGTTTATTCACTTTGTGTATCTATCATTAAGGACAGTTTTCTAATGTAGTTTGTGTTTATACCATCAATTTTTGAGTTGTTTTTGCTGTTTTTATTGTATTCATGTTCCATTTAGTTTTTTTAATATTAATTTCATGTGCTCCAAATAAAATTCTTGTGTGATATGGGGGCTATTGAATAAAATTCTAAGATCAAGGTAATGTATTTAAAAAAAGAAGTCAATAATTAGAGCAAATTATCAGAACTTATTTGAAAAAATAACTTTTCTAATTCTTGGAATATACTTAATAAATTAAGAATTGTTGAGAAGGTTCCATAGTTTTGATCATGAGATATGAATGAGAAAAAAAGAGTATCTATGGTGTTAGATGACTATCTCTGTCCTTATGTGTCTGATGTTGAAATCAGAAAAACATGTCAATAATTAAAAGTATACCCAAGAGTCAGTAACCATCTGTAAGCGAGGCTGTGAGCTGATTAAATAAAATAATAATCCTTCTTTGTTTCTGATATATTAATCTATCATTTTTGCTGAGGTATTTGCATCTGAGTGTTTGAAATAGAGACAATCTCTCTAATATAAAGTTACACAAGAGGTAAGAGTTACTGATTTGTCGAAACCAATATTCTGCTTTCCATCATTTTCATTGCCTATGCAAAATTTCACCAGGCAATAGGAATCACAATATGCTATATTGTCGTAAAATCAATTCTTGCTGACAAAATCTCTCTATAAAACAAAAACAATGAGAATAAAGTTGTTGCAAAATAATACCCATAATGAAACAACCATTACTATTAATAGACCAAACTGACAAACACCGCTATACAAGTAAAATACAATGAAAGAATTTGAAACTTGAAGCAGGCAACTTTTTTTTCTAATATGATTTTATTTTGACAAGTGTACATGTGTTAATTTATGGTAGAACCAAGGTCATGCAAGAGAGGTCCAAATCTGAAATTGAACAAATTTATAGTTAAGAGAGGTCCAAATCTGAAATTGGACAAATTTTTAGTTACATCATGTTTTATCCGAACAAAATGAGTTTGATACAATAGGGTCATGTCTGTGCTGACAAATGTTGCAAAGAAATTGAAAAGAATCATATAACAAAACTGTAACTGATTGCTGTGTGTACGTATAAGATAATTAAGAAATACAAATACTGGAAGTCTGAGGTATAACATAAGAGTTAGGGTGTCCCTTATTTTTCGAAATTTCAATTTTCTCACGCATACATTTTACTTCCATTCATTTGATCCTAAAACACTCGGAAATTAATTTTTACCTGTTTTGAAGTATGATAACCCGTCCCAACTTGCATCGAACCATGTTCAAACAAGTTGCGTGGAATAAGCGGAGCATACTCGCGGTATTTGTCATTTGTTAATAGTTATTCTCATGATTAACTCGTATTGTTTTACATTTAGAAAATGGCATTGGATTTAAGAAGCAATTAAAAAAGTATTTTCCTAGTTGGTGACGTAAATTACCAAGTAGGAGGCACAAAGTTACCGTCTAACGATCAAGTTTTTGCAGTACTGTTTTTGAACATTCCCGAAGTTCAATTGACTGTTAGTGAAATCGCAAATCTTATCATTCGAAAGTGCATTATATTTTGGGAAAAAGCTAGAATCCCTACCAGAGCTGTACCTAACTGTGTAAAAAAACTTTTAGATCTCTACCATGCTTGGAGGGAGTTTGAAAAAAATTCGAAAAAAATTCAAGATGTTACGAGCGCTATGGGGAGGAGTTTCAAATAAATTTAGAAAATTTATTCGACAGTACATGTTGATGCTTTGGAACGGATGAAAATAGAAGATATGTTGTTTTTACGAAAACAAAGAGAACCAGGGCGTCCAGGGTGTTCTGCAGGTTATCCAAGAAAGAAGAAAGGGCAAGACATAGAAAATGGAAGGAAGAGAAAAAAGACATCAGCAAATGTGTTTGAGGAGTTTACCGTCATCATCTACAACTCAAGATTTTATACACAAGAAGATAATGATCAACGTATCAGCTCTGATGAAAGCCTGGAGGAACCCTAGCCATCCACCTCTCAAACAGTAAGTTCTGGAACTACTATGAAAAGAGGGAGGAAAGACTTCATTACACTTAAGTTTATTGCAGCTTTAGATAGGTGCCAATTAAGCATGAGGGATTTTACTTTTATACTTCAGGCTGTAGTAGAAGCACTAAACCTTAGCTGTGATGATTTTCCGGTTAACGAATCTTCCATTTAACTAATTTGCACACACATCAGAAAATATATAGTGGAAACTAAAATCAAATTTTCAGAATCACTTGCATGAAAAGGTTACCGTTCACTGGGATGGGAAATTATTACCTGAAGTGGATGTGAGAAGTTCTGAGGCAGAACGCCTACCAATTTTTATTTCATTTGGAGAAAATGAACAACTTCTGACTGTACCTAAACTGGAGAGCTCTTCTGAGCAAGATCAAAGCTGTGTTAGAGGCACTCTATGATTAGAACCTCGATGACAAAGTACAAATAATGTACTCTGACACAACTGCATCTGCAGGGCGATTGAAAGGAACTTGTGTACTTTTGGAATAGAAACTAGACAGGAAATGAGTAGTTTTTGCTTGTAGCCATTACGTTTACGAATTGGTTTTAAAATATTTATTTGAAACGAGAATTCCCATGTCACAAATAGCCCTGATATCCCAATGTTCAAGAAATTTACAGATAACTGGAACACTATTAATCCTGCTGCTATTGAAACATACACTGATATCGTCACACAACATTTCTGTCATACAGCAATTAAAGATTTGTTGACATTTCATAATGGAGGACTAGAAAAAAACTGTTGAACGCAACGAAGAAAAAAATCAAAATCAAACCTGGAGTGATGCATCAAGCAAAGTGGATGGCTACAGCGATTTACTCATTAAAATATGTTTGTTGCAATCCCTGTTCAACATTAGGGCCAAAGATGAAGAAGCACTTCCAGACATTTACTTATTCATTGCGGTCATATGTGTGAAACCATGGCTTCGATGTAGTCTGGCGGTGAAGGCACCAAATTAAGCTTTATATTTTTTAAAGAGGGGTTCAAAGAATATGAAAAAGTTAATCAAGTGATCCCCAAAGCAGCCCTGTCATCATCTTTGATTTTCATGATTCGATAACTGAAAAGGAAGAACAAAAACAATTTTTGCTACACTGTGTACAACAACATAAAAATCTCTATCCAGATTGTAAGAAAGAGACCCTGCATAATCTGTATATTTATCTTCTTTTAATAAATAATTACCTAATATTGTTGACTATTATTTATAATAATAGCTATTGAATAAAAATATTTCAATTAATTTAACTACGAAACGGGATGGGTCCGAAACAATTTTCTAAATATTCATAGCCCTGTCAACACGGGTCAATGTTGACGTAGGAAGATGTAATTTTGTATTTAACTAGGTCTAGGTAGAGTAAAAATAATCAGGGGCATGCATTTCAATATTCGAAAAACAAATTTTTTCACCATAAGGGACACCCTAATAAGAGTACATCTTCCATATGGTAAAGTCTACTTCCTCTTCTGAAGACGCCAACTCGGTTGGTAAAACGCGCCTTGAGAAGCTGAGAGATACTTCCCACGATATGTAGGTCATAACTGTGCAGACCAATGAAGGTAGCTTTTGATGCCACATATTGGAATTTCGGGAAAGACTTGATATGGTAATCTTGAAGAAAAGAAACCAGAAAAGATTTGGATGCATATGCAATAATTTCAATTTCATTGAAGTTATTGCACTTTGTTAAGCTAGTGAAGCTGGATGATGATCTTTTAATGAATATTGACAAACACATAGATCAGATGACAACTCAGATATAATATCAGTTGCTGTGATTCTTTTTTCATCTCAGTAATGCATTTTTATCAATATGAAATATCAAATATTAATTCAATTATAAAGGGAAGTTACACCAGGTAACATCTTTAGTTGAGATTAAACCTTTATTGCAATGAGAAACAGGTTCAAAGTTCTTCCCGGATTGTATTTGTAGACCTTTTATCAGTTGATGGTTATTTATTATGTCATTGTTATCTTTTTCATATTTCTGATGAATGGCTAGTAAACAATATAAAAAAAAATAGCCTACTCCTTGCCTAAAAATACATATCATTTGCTGTTGTTTGTTATTGATAAAACTATATTATTTTTCACATAAATGGGTCTTCATTATTCTACAAATTGAAAAAAAAAGATTCAAGTTGGGAAATAGCTTTTGAGTAAAAATGTTGATGTAAAGTAGATATAGAAGAAAAAACATTTGATCTATTGGAAATACTTTTTCCATTTCAACCCTTATCAGGAGATGATCATCAAGAGATTACTACTTAAAGCTAACATCAATAGATGAAACTAACTTTATTATTTATTTCAATAGGTTCATTTTCAATTTCCGATTCTATATATAATTTTTGATGAATCCAACTATGCCAATCTATAATTTTAGGTTCAAGGAACTTCTTTCCCCTCTATCACCGTTTTTCCATGTGTCATATTTTTATAAATCAGTGTGATCTGATAAACTGACCACTATTCTGGCGGAATCAAAACAATTTTTTTGTTACTCGTTTGAATTTAATGATTTGGTGGGTCTCTTAGCATATACTGTAAGAGAAGAAATACTTGTTTTTGAAAATATTCTTTATATATTAGAGACATCGAAAAACATTGGGAATTGTAAGGTCTTACTCCTCTCGTATTTTTTTAGGCTCATATCAGGTCCCCTCATTATACTATTTACCAATTGTTTTCTCGTCTTTTAAATTGAATATTTGATTGGTTGTCTCAGGACTATACGGTAAAACTGAAAATAATCTCCTCGACAGTCTTTGCTGCTGATAAACAGGCAGGCAGGAAGCATGCTTACATAAGGTTAAACATACCAAGTATTACCATGACACCGAAATAATTTTCAGATGATTATTGGCTAAAGTAAGCTTAGGGATGAGAACACATCTCGAAAAACTGGATTACTCACTTGGAATTTTTAAAGAAATGAGACATTATTTTGACCAGTATAAAATGTAGTATTTTTTACCAAAACGAATATAATTGTTGACTGTGTTAGCTAGATTTACACGCATTAGAACGTTTGCACATTTTTAAAGAACAGAACTGTTGAAAAAATTAATCGTCCCAGATTTTATGAAAACCGTGAAATTTTTACAAACATACTGCAAATGAAAAACCAAATATTTGCCTCTGAAAAAATTCATTAAAAATGTCCTCGGATTTTTTCATTTTTGTAAAAAAGTTAGGTTTTTTGTAAAAATCACAAGAATTGAAAATGGATCGGAAACGGTGATGAATTGGTCCCTATGTTATGTGATTTTTTAAATCAGAATTACCTCCTCTGTTACCTTCTTCAGTTTGGACCATGACTTATGAGACACCCAGTAAGTTACCTCCTGAATCAATCTATACATATAGTAAAAGTGAAACTGATCACTTTCTGTTTGTTTGTCTGCAGTTTTGTCACCAAAGCAATAGATTCTCTCCTCTTGTCTCTTCTTGAACGAGAACAAATCGGGTTTTTTTGGTCAAGACAAGATGGTTTTCTCTAGACAAGAGATGATGGTCCTCTCGTGACAAGATAGGAAGAAATGTAACATCATAAAAATTCACTTTATTTTTCAAAGAAGATTTTTATTTTTATTCTCGATACTAAACTAAAAATAATGATATTTTCAATTTTTCTTTGATATAGTATCTTCTATTTCTCCTTGGCTAAAGCCTTATAAATCCACCATGAACTCGTATGTTTCTTCCTTGAATGAGAAATGTTTCCATAGCTATTTATGTGCACGAAATAATGTACAAAACATAATGTATAATGTTGGACGATCAACTTCAGGCTTCAAATGCTTCAAATTTCCGCAACCAGTGAAATACTTGCTACAAGCTATTGGGTGACTGAAATAGACATTTTATAGTAATATCAAAATAACAAACACTTCGTATGGACACAAATTGACATTCCAATAAATAAAGATGATTATGGGAAAGAAAGCTTTTGGCTTTCTACTACTCCATCTTGATACAAAAAAATGTGGGAATCTTCCAAAGAAAGGAAGGAAGCAATCAATTTCAAAAAATTAACTCCATACAAATATCTAGATCATGCAAAGAAGTTACTTTCAGACACAAACTGAAAGAAGAAGCCCTCTCAAAATAGCTATTTTCATAAAAACATAGATTTACATGGAAGAAAAATACTTTCGAAACAGATACTTTTATATGAACGCTGAATTATACGAAAAAACACTTTTCTCTACACCGTTTGTATTCCAAACATTCATATAGAATCTAATCAGATATTATTCACATGATTTCCACACAATATAATGAATGAAAGAAGTGAAATTTCACTTACATGGAACACTGTCATTCTTACTGCTAGACATCGGATGTTTCGCCGTAAGACACTTGCCTCATCGGCTCTTCAGTAGCAAATATGGATAATATTATAAGAAAAAACACTCAATTCGTTCATGAAATTACGAGTTTTTTTGTCACGGAATGGGTCAAATCCACCCATGTCATCGATGACAGCACGTAAATAACATTCATTCGCTTATTTGTTTAAATCCCAGCCAACGGAATCTTGTTCAAATTAAAAGGGGTTATATATTTAGGAGTGATTAATTTTTGGGAAAAAAAGTTTTTGGCTTTCTACCACTCCATCTTGATACAAAAAATGTGGGATTCTTCCAAAGAAAGGAAGGAAGAAATCAATTTCAAAAAATTTACAGAGATGTGTAGATCATGCAAAGATGTAACTTTCAGACATGAACTGAAAGAAAAAGCCCTCATATGAACATTGAATTACTCGAAAGAAAGTATTTTTCTTTCGTGTAATTCATTTGGAAGATTTGGAAGATTCCCACATTTTTTTAATCAAGATGGAGTAGTAGAAAGCCAAAAACTTTCTTTCCCAAAAATTAATCACCCCAAAAAATATAACCCCTTTTCATTTAAACAAGTTGATTGTGAATTGAAGTATGCTTTAAAACAGAATTCCCTTCTCTTTCCATAACAAGTGCTGTTTTCAAACTCCAGAACTGCAACATTCTTTTGATCGCGCGTTTTACCAACCAAGTTGGAGTCTTAGGAGACGAGGGGCACTAATTGTGCCCATTGTGTAACGTATGTTTCACCAACCAACTTGGTGAAACACATGTCGAAAAGAGTGTTGCAGTTCTGGTGTATGGGAACCATGCTTGTTCTACCTATCATCCCTTCTCTGTGTTTTGGAAGAATAACCAAGTATCCGGAATGGTTCCAGCAGTAAGTTTTCGATATAATGAGTGATTTTTTTGCTGGTAACTTTTTGGCAACACTGTTTTTTTGACAGATCACGCGTGAATCGTATCTTGTGTCATTGTCAAACTTGTTCAGTTTGGTCTATAATTTAACCATGAATCGACTTACGAATGAACAA
>WOGR01010291.1:0-10978 GCA_015342045.1 Leptinotarsa lineolata
TAACCCAAAAGTCGAAAGCTTGTTGAGCAGGATACTATGGTCAAGTCTGTCGAACGCTTTAGAAAAATCAGTGTAGATGACATCAGTCTGAGACTGACCGCAATACATTGAGTAATTGTTACAAGACTGGTGATAGTTGAACGTCCTTTCATAAAACCGTGTTGATTGGGGGTAATAATGTTGCTGACGTGACAGTAAATTCTATTCTCAAGAAGCATCTCAAACACTTTACAAAAGTTGCGTATGACAGAAATTGGTCTGAAATTTTTTATCTCACTTTTATCTCCCTTTTTGAAAATAGGGCGGACTTTCGACATTTTCCATATTGATGGCACACTTGATTTCATACATATATTGATTAGAGTAGTAAGTGGTTCAGCCAAAGCTGAGGCACAATCTTTAATTATGAATGCTGGAATATGATCAGGTTCCGCAGTAAATGAAGGCTTTAATTTTCTTAGGGTATGATAAACATCTTCAATACTGAAGTTTTTGATTACTAGGCTGGGAATATCACTACTATTGTTCGCATGATCACTTGATGTTGACACTATTCAAGAACCACTGAAGAAATCTGCAAAGCTATCAGGAATATCTGAGGGATTATATATTTATTAGTGTCTTGTCGATTTTGATAATCTTGCCTATTCAAAAAAACGGAGATAATAAATTATACAGATACTTCCGAAAGTTCAAATCTGCCTACGTTTTTAGAATTGGGAAAGTCTAGTGTCGAGAATGTTTGGAATTGAAGCGAACCAGTGAAGAAAAAATTGCGAATATCATTAGATTCTTTCCAATTTTGGAAATAATAACAAAAAAGCAGACGTTTTTCAACGGATCACCAAGAGGGGAATTAACTCAACGTAAGATAATTATATAGTTACCAGTGTCTAGTATGGATGTAAGTGAGTAGGAGTGAGAAATAGAGCATCAAATATGAAAATGCCACTTTACAAGAAAATCCAAACCCAAAAATTCCTGTTCTATTATGGTCCAAAACTCTACAACCTACCCCTAGTGGAATTGAGAACAATAAAAAAATTAATATATTCAAATATGCCCCCGAGCGATTTATAATCGAAAACTCAAAAAAATTGGCAGATACTAAAAAAATAAATGAATTTTCTACATTGAATAATCTGTATCTCCTGAAACGTTGAGATAAGTATTTGTAAAATTCCTCAGCTCTTTTTTGATAGACAAAATCATTGCAAACAACTAGTTACTGATATGTAGAACATTTTCTTTTTGGAAAATATTCAAGCAGAATCTTACCGAGGTGGTAATAAATTTAACATCTGTCAACAAAAATGAAATTCAGAAATATGGTGGTTATTCGAGTCTATGAGAATTCTTCCACTTTTACACCTCCTCACACCTGGAAAAATCAATAAAGGAATCCCGAGAAGCTGCTAAATTGAGCCATTTATTGCAATGATTAATACGTCAATGGAGCACAGACAGCTTGACTACAGTTCGTTTCGAATACCCTCAAAAGTCAATCCTAGAAATTCAAAGAAACCATCTCGTGGTCAAAACATTCACGTGTGGTCCATGAGAGGTGCTACGTCCTTATGTAGCTGTTGGTAACTACACAAGATTTATGTGTTTCCGTGAATATCTCTTTGTAGTCGAGCAGAACAGTCTAATGGTTATAGCCAGAGATAAATCATTTTCTTCAATAATGTAACTATATGCGTTCGTATTCACGTTTGAAAAGTACGTGAATCGTACATGGTTCATTCATCGAGACTGACCTGGTTGCAAATAGTATTTTAGTTGAGGAGTCGAAAAGACTGAATTATGTTGTTATACTGAATGGAAAGGAAGACTTTCAATGAAGAATTGCTTCGTAATCATGATACTCCAGAGATGGGAGATTTTGTGAATGCCGATGTGAACATCAAACTGAGAAAGGTTGGAGAAATTTATTTGATTTGGCATTTTTGTTTCTGTTTTTGACTCAAAATTCAACCAAGATCATCACAAAAACGAATCACTTGAATTAGCGATGCAAGTGATTTCATAATTTTCACATTCGTTCAGAAAATTTCTTGAACACCCTAAAATATCTGATATATATTTTAGTATAATAAATCCCTCCAAACCAGTTACAATAATTCTAGAATGTTTTGGTACAGTATAAAAATTCTATGAACATTTTAAAATGTTTCGATAAAGTCATAAGTAGTGCAAAAATGATTCCGATCATTCTAGAGTGCTATGGATCATTATATAAACTTTGAAAATGTTCTAAAACATTCGAATATCCATTTCAATTTCATAAATGATTTGAGAAAGAGTGAATTGTTTTCGGAATCGTGCACTGACAGGTCAATAGTTTCGATAGTGTGAATGATATCACACATAAAGGTTCTGAAAAAATTCTTGTTTACAGGCCGTTTCTTTTATAATAATAATAATGATAAAATCATTCACAAAAGCAAGAAAAAGTACATTTCTTTAAGGAAACAAGTTGAATAAAGTGCCTAGGCGATAAGTTTTACTGCACTTGTTTAGCAAATGATTAATAAGTATATAAAGTAATACAAAATATAAAGAAAAAACGATAAAACACAGTAATATTGCATCACGATGAATTCAAATGATGGTTCAAAATATGAATAGTTGAAATAATATAATAATAATATAATGAAAATAAATGCAAAAATTTTATTAAATAAAATAGTTGAGATAAACAGGTGGTAACATTGCTATATTCTACGCCGTAAAAGACACAAAGACGATTAAATGGGAAAGGTAACTGTCATCGTGAACAATACAATGGTCGAAGAAAATTTACGGGGATTCTCGGGGATGTTTTTTTTTGTTTTTTTCGAATGGAATTGTTATTTCGGAGAATATCAAGAAAATGGAAAAATATGTTATTGTATTCGAAGTGTTCTATGACGATGGAATAATGAATATTCGATGAAACGTTTCGTGTCAACATGGCCACCATCAACTTTTCTTTTAAATACGGACCTGTCTTTTTATTACAGATATTGATAAAGCGATAAATTCACAATCCAAAGGTTTATGACATTTGATATTTTTAAAGCGTTTCATATGAAATAATTACCATCATGGGTGACACAAATTTTAAGTTACAGTCCTGCGATGAAAGTACTGAAATTAAGCTTCTGAAAAATTTACATCTGAAAGCGGAGAAAGAAAGTGATTTTTTCGAAATATAATTCAAACAACCAAATAAATTTGACAGGTAGATACCCTAACACAATGAAAATTCATACTTTTTCTTTTTGGAAGTTTTTGTATTGCCATAATCCTTCTTTCGAAGCTTATTTATCCCCAATCAATTATAATTCGTAATATTTTCGTAATTCTCAATACTGGAAGTAACAAAAATATCAGTTTTTGGTCAAAATTCGATTATTGTATAATTTTTTTGTATGATCAAATAGCATCTCAATTCATTTACCATCTTGAACGCGTAGACTTTGTTTGGTTTCTATGGCAGGAGAAATGAATGTGTTGTTGATCTGTTGAGAACTGTTGAACAGATCAAAGATGTATTCAAATGAATAAAGGACTTATATGCTACTTAATTGTGCAAAGTCAAATAGAAATCCTTTTTTGGCAAGGAATATAATATATGTTGAGCTATACTCGAATCATCGTATCCCGAACATCCAAATGTCTAGACGATTGAAAAGAAATTTGAGGGACTATGGTGCATTTGATGAATCGAGTAAATGTTATGGGTAAGCAAATGTTACCACATAAAAATTTTCACAGTGAAAACATCATTTTTTCAATCAAGGATTGGCCAGTTACAAAGATTATGCCAATCAAGGTTGTTCTTTACAAGAAATTTCCCACGAAATGGGGATTTCTGTAAAATCCACCAGAACTATTTTGAAAAAGAACAAATATAAATGCAGCACCTCAATGAAAGTGATTAGGGAGTGTACGATTTGCGAAGTGTTTAAGCTTCTGAGAAAATTCTAATATATATGTTTTAGTACAGCAAATCACTTGAAAATTTCTAGAATGTTTTAAAAGGTTTTATTAATAATTTCAAAGGCTCAAATTGTTGCAGACTATTCTGAATCCTTCACAAAAACTCCAACTTTGTCAATAAAACTTCTAATACAAAAAAAACGAGTAAAAATCCTTTCACAAAATATGACAAACGCTTTTTACACAATAGATACGAATAAACGAAGGTACAGTCAATAGCCCAGTAAAAAAATCGTTCAAAGCTGGTTTTTGATGATGTTTATTGTAAAAAAGTTTCGAAACATATAGTCCCCCATCAGTGAATCTCTCATCTTGTCGATGTGGTGGGGCAGACTTAGGATATAGACGCGAGCTATCCAATTACTTTTTAAAAATATTACTTTCTCCACACCAGAACGAATCGAAAGCCTCTCCAGTTTCCTGCAAACGATCAGCATTTGTTCAAAAAATATTATGCAGTCGAAACGTATCTATTGTGACAGAGAGATGCCAAAGGACCAATCTGGATAAACGACACAGGCAAAGCTGTAAACGACTATCAATTTCCTATTCTCCATTCGATTCAAGATAAACGTACTGAAAAAGGGCATTGTTTTTCGATTGGAGCGCAGTGTTCATTCAGAGAGGGAGATAATGTTTAGGCCAAGCAAAACAGTTAGAGATTTGGAATGATTTCAATGAATGAAACTAATTGAAAATTTTGAATATGGAAGACTATGGAAAAATGAAGTGGAAAAATGATCAAAGTTTCGGTTTTCACCCTTGAACTCCTCAGGAAAGCACCCACATTGTTTAGAACATTGTGGGTGCTTTCCTGAAGAGTTCAAAATAGGCTGAAAACCTAAACTTTTATCATTTTTCCACTTGACATGCGAATATACACCAGTCCCATCGAGATCGTTTTCACCTTCACCATTGTAAATTTCGGATGATGATATTTAACTTGGCTTCCTCGGTGATCGGACAACCCAAGCGCTTAAAAAAGCTTGCCATAACTGCCAAATAAACCCCAGCACCGAAGTGTGCTGGGTTCTCTTTTGGAGCTCATCAAATAGCACATCGCTGTGATTTGCGGATATTTTGGCGCCCAACGTGGGGCTGCAAGTCTCCAGAAATCTAAGTTTGGTACAAAATGCATTTGAGGACGTAGGTAATCATTTTATCGGTGATGGAAGGAATTGTAGAGGAGGAATTGTAGCTTTCATCAGAAGTTTGAGATGAAAAAGTGGAGTTATTGAGAAATATTTAATATAAAAGTTTTAGGCAGCAATGCATTCTGTATCTGTAGAGCACAGTTTAGGCCACATATGACCCATTTTACAACCTCCCAAGGGTTTGTCCTCCAATGTCATTATTTATCCTGTTCTTTCCAGGAAGGTCGACAGGTCACTAGGAGACATCTCCTTAATTACGGCAGGTGTAGGCCAAGACTCGCCAAACACACACTCTCTTATTGACGATAACTCCGAACACTCGCATAAGATATGCCTGACAGTTTTATCTTTCTGTTCACAGATCAGATTCGAGGACTATCTGACCAAAATACAATACATATATCAATAATTTCGTTCATCCAACCTCAAATTACCGTGCTTGTGACCTTCATCCAGTGTAGTGGAATATTGCCGTTACAGTACAACGTACAAAAACTAAGGTGAGTTTCTTCCTTGGTAAGTTTGACCATAGTCTTTTCATATCCTCAGAACAAGTCGCTGGTTCCGGGTCCGTACCGGGTGTTCAACGTTTGTTTGAAGGTGATTTTAATTGTTCAATTTTCCACTTGCATTTTATTCCACTGTGAATTTGTTTCAGGTTTTTATTGCTTAGCATATTTGCTTCTTCAGTTATTCTCTCAATTTTCAATTGTATTTGTTATTTCAGGGATTCCCAATCATTTTATGTAATATTAGATAATGGAAGTCCGAACTGATGGAATTCATGTCAAGCTTTTGTTGATAACATTCAACCCCGAAGTGAAACTCATACATGACCTTCAAAGTCCTAATGCAAAGCTAACAACTATCTTTGTCATTTTTTTCAGAATATGGAAGGTGGATATTCCTGAACAGTCGGTAAAAATTCTGAACAAATTAGTTTCCTGAAATGCTGCTACAATCATGAACTTCTCCTCTACACTTTTCCCAAGGAAGAAAACGTAAGTGGAAAATCAACTGGCCTATCGCTCTCGAATAGAAATCGAACTACTTCAACCAATATGTTACACGAACAATGAACTGTCGAACCTGATGTCAGCGAATCGTCGGGATAACAAACGATGGGAGAGAGGTAATCAGAAGTGATTTCATCTTACAGGAAAAGGGCGGGTTTCAGCAGCGTGTAGAGCGGTCGAAACTGAATGCAGCCACCGCCACTACATATCGACATCAACCCCATCGGATTCAAGGATCGCTCGTTTAGTGTACTTCGATTCTAGACAGCTGTAAAGAGATTTTCCGGTGGAGAAATGGAAAAGACTAGGTTGCCGAGGAAAGAGAATAGTCAGCATCTCAACAGAACGAGAAGGTAACCACTTGCGACATGGGATTTTTGATACGCGACACTGACAGTAACTCTAGGTCCTAGCAAGTAGTTCTCTTAAAGTCTCCAGAGTTACTATACTTCCAACTGATTATTCAATAAAATGATAACGAATTTTGTTGATAAAATTAGTGCTGTTCATGACAGACATAGGTTTTTTTTGTTGGCAGCAATTCATGTGAAATTCGAACATCTGTTTCATTGTGGAATCACCAATTTTAATATTTACTGAAATAATAATCAGTTAGTTTAGGTTAGGTCAGAAGTGAGTGGGTCTATTCGATACTTCACCACAACCCACAAGAGTTTATTGTAGCTCACACGTATTCAAACTCGACCAAGTAAACCCAGCTTCTTGACGAAGCCGATTAGTTTGTATGGTGGGTGATCTTTCAGGTTAGATGGTGAGAGTGTGTTTCTACCAAACTGTGAAAACCTGATTCTGTCCACAGCGGGGCAGGCACAAAGTATATGCTCTGCTGTTTCATCATATTCCACACAGAGGCGACACACACTGCCTTCCGACAGTGTTTCTCTGTCTATGATGATTCAGACGACAACCTGTAAGGAGGCCTGTTTGACATCGTAGTTCATCCCTACTGGAAACCAATAACTTTTTGGTTTCAAGTTTCGATCGGTGAATGAACGCCTTGGAGTGAGCCAATTCTGAAAGATTTTGACAGATGTCTTTGAAACTTTTTGCCATCCAGGTTGCATCCAATGTTTGTTTGGCAAAGCCTAAAGCAATGCCAATGACTGTTCCGATGAGTTTAGAGTTTCTTCTTTAATAAATAATTGCTTCCTTCCTTTCTTTGAAAATTCCCACATTTTTGTATCAATATGGAGTAGTAGAAAGCCAAAGAATCTCTTTTATAAAATCAGTTACTTCTAAAAATATATCCCCTTGAATTTAAAAAATTGTTTAGTTTTTGACCAATGAAAATATTCATCAATCTATCTCTCTTTATTATTCCAAAACGTCCACCAAAACTCTATTCAGTAGACCAAACTGCATTCCATTTCATATTACGACAAGCTTCGTTTAGCAAACATTGATATTCTCTCTCTGAGGGTTTCTAACAAAAATATCTTTCAGGTCGCCTCATATTTCTCGCTTCAACCTAATACCATCAATTGTAGACATGAATAAAACATCTTCAACACGATCTTTTGTTCTCTTATTGGCAAAAAATACAGTTGTAACGTAAAGTTGCCAAATAAGCCATCTTCGATGAATGAGAAAGGTAGGTAGGGTAGTTAAATAGTGAGTTGTGACAATAGAGATGGCATCCTTCCTGTGCAACCACCAACCACGTTGAGAAATAACCAGAAAACTACATTCACACATTGTCGTATTAGGTCTGACATCTCCAAACATCTCATTCATAAATCGGCCATTATTTAGATTAATGTTATCCCCCACTGAGGTTTAGAACAGCTATGATATCGATGGATGTTGCTGAGGGGAACTGGAAAGAAAGGGAACCGTATATTTTATTGTTGGTATTCATGAAAAATAAAATCTAGGGGCAAAAAATGCATTTCAATTCGAACAATGGCCACTGAAATTACTGTCTTTTGCCAATTCCACAAAAGATTGTTATTCGTTCATTTTATATCTATATTTTCATTGCCAACGCCTAGATGAGCTGACTAATTATTAAATGAGCAAGGGCAGTTTGAAATTGATCTATAAAATACAAATTTTTGTATTGTCCCTCATTTTCATATCAAATAGCAACAAATGAAATTGAATTTGATGAAAAAATCAACAAAAGATCCTAAGTATCTGAAACTTATTTAGTTTCTGCTCTCTATTTCAATTCCTCCTCAAAGGAAAGTTGGTCAAGACAGCTGAGGCTCTCAACATATCAACAAAATGTGTTGGACATATCATGCCTTGATATTCTGGTATCCAAAAGCTCTGTTCGAAGTGGGTACCGTGTGAACTCACAATCGACCAAAAACAGCTTCGAATTGATAATTTCAAGCAGTGTTTTGAGCTGTTCCATGATTTATGTCATACTAATCTTAAAAAAAGAAAATTTCAACCCTACTTTCTCTGTATATTCATGATTTTCGATTGTTTGTACAAATATTCAAAAATTGTTTCACAAAAAACTCCGCCACTGCTAGAGCTTATTTTTGCTAACTGCCAAGCCACGATGATAAAATACTACGTACTCTTTCGCCGTGATACATTCGACTTCCCGCTGTTCAACAACTACTGAAGCTTTTGCATTTTTAATGGATGACGTCGCCTTTACAGCTGTCTCAATCTGAAGGACAATGATTGCAATGAATGGAGGTGATGCTAATGGTTATAGTTAAAAAGAGATCCGATTTATATGTGGCAAACAGGGGTGTCTTTCCCGCTATCAGTGACACGAAAAAATGTTCCCATTGTTCGTTTTTCGAATGGAATAGGGGGTCGTACCATAATAGTGATAAAAAATGAGTCAACTAAACGCATTTTATCAATTGGTGAGGTAAGCCAACCCAAAGATGAGTGAGAAGCCAGTGGGCATGGTGGTAGATTTTGAAACAATGTTCTAAAATGTTGGGAACTATAATATAATTACAACGTATATCATATTCCCGCAAAAAATTAAAGTTTAGTATGAAATAAATACACTTCAATTCATAAGTTTGAAATTCGGGCCAAAATACTTCAAAAGTGTCATAGTGTCGCTTGTGACGTCACGTTTGAGTAGACTACATGTGAACACTTGGAGCTCTTCCATAAATTTGGTAATAACTAAAATAAAATGTGAATTCCACAGTGTATGGGTGGTGTGCAGTCCCTCAGTGTACTGATACATCAGAAAACCCCCCGAAGAAGTTATTTGTGTTCTTCCTGCACGAAAAAATAACACAAAATAAGTGGCTTGAACTTGTAAGACGAAATTCAATGGATATATTGACCAGTACTCATTTTTATTGGTGTAAAGATCACTTTGACGTTAGTATTCACTTCAATTTGTAGATTATAAACC
Source organism: Leptinotarsa lineolata (assembly GCA_015342045.1). NCBI lineage: Eukaryota > Metazoa > Arthropoda > Insecta > Coleoptera > Chrysomelidae > Leptinotarsa > Leptinotarsa lineolata. Next base: position 9,522 of record WOGR01010291.1, read on the forward strand.
AGTATTATCTGGGTCAAAGAATGAATTCGAAAATTATCAAACTTTTGTGAGGTTAGGTTTCATCTCTCGTATCTTCCACCATTGCTATGTTACCTTTCAGTATACACAGATTTCTTTCGCGTTCAAACTTAATGCATCATCGCCATGAGATGTCCTGGGGATCTTAAATAAATAAATCAATATGTGTGGTGAGTACGTAGTTTTTTAAATGAAATTTGAATTGCACTGCCTCTAATATTGAACTACAAGTAACTTTCAAAGGCTCTGGACTCATCTTCATTAGTTTTTTTTCGAAATATCATTGTTGTACCTGGAAGTTGTGGGTTTCGAACTTTTAGATATTGATGGAAACCTTGACTACGCTGGCGAAATTCAAAACTCGCATGTGCTCATATTCATAACGCAAATTTTTCAACATTTCAGCTAGTTGACAACTTCTCCACCCTCCTGCTCTCGCATCACATAATCACATTCAGACAGAGTTGTTCAGCAGCGAAACATGCAAATTTTTTTGTCCGAATGGAGATATTACATTACGCAAACATAAAAAGACCCTTGTTTCCATCTAAGAGTAATGTTTTTCGGGCTGAACCCGTGAGATTAGGACATTTCGTTTGCATAGATAACAGAAAAAACACTTGTCTCGACACTGGCGACCTGCCTGCCTGTTATTCTGTTTATCGCCAAAGCCAGCACCAGAAAAGTAATTAAAACACGGCGTTACTCTGCAGGATTTTTAGAAATTTATTTCAGGGGGCTCATGGAATTGCTGTCGAGAAGGAGGAGTTGATGTTGGTAGTTGTTCCAATCTAGATTATAAGTGGCTGGGTCTTCAGAGTATCCAAAAGTTGGAAAAAGTTGCTTGATAAAACAGAACGAACACTAGGGTACACTATGAGTGCATTGAACCTAGTAAAATTTAAATTTGAAGTCATTAACCGCATTCATAGTGAAGAACTTCATTTTTGTTTTTATTTTGAGTCCATTAGGTTAGGTTGATAACCAAAGTACATTGATAGGCTCATTGAAATGCCACCAACCTGATGGAACTGACTGCTAAAACTTGCATTATAAAAGGTGAGACCTACTCAATTAGACATTTTAGAAATCAGACCAGAAATGTGAAAAGAGAAATGAGATCGGAAACCGAAAATCAGAAATCGGAAATCAAAAATCAGAAATCGAAAATTAGAACTTAGAAATCAGAAATGAGAAATCCAAAAACAGAAATGCGAAATGAGAAAAAAGGAATAGAGATGAGAGATGAGAGATGAGAGATGAGAAATGAGAGATGAGAAATAAGAGATGAGAAATAAGAGATGAGAAATATGAGATGAAAAATGAGAGATGAGAGATGAGAGGTGAGAGATGAGAGGTGAGAGATGAGAGGTGAGAGATGAGAGGTGAGAGATGAGAGGTGAGAGATGAGAGGTGAGAGATGAGAGGTGAGAGATGAG
>WOGR01010292.1:0-10978 GCA_015342045.1 Leptinotarsa lineolata
TTTCAGAAAAAATATCTCAAAATCCATTAGAACCCTATGACAACAAATATCATGTAGAAATAATTTCTACCCTGAAGAATAACTTCAAAAATCGTTTCAAGGATTTCAATGAAATGGCTTTAGTAGCGCAGTTTGTTGTTTCACCCTGTATGGAAATTGATATGATGAATTTCATCGAACGACCGCAACGGTGTTCTCGACACATGTAGGATAGCGACGAATATCGAAGATTCGCGAAACTTCACTCGGGCCGAGAGCGCTCTTAGCCACGTCACAGATGGTTTACGGCTACCAGTGGCGGACTGCGTTACTTTCTTTAGGGCATAATTTATAACACTATCGACTTCATATTCTAGGATTGTAAAGGATTCGTCAGGAGCTTAAAACAGATGTGTCACAAGACCCCTTTCTCTATTTAATTTTTTCCCAGATGGCACCCAGGCGCCATTTCGAAAGTTTCATTTGTCGATTTCACTTCAAAATAAAGTGTTCTTGCATTAATTTAATTATCACAAATTTAAATTTTTTGAGTTGACCTGTTCAAAAAATAAAAGGGGGGGACATTGAAATGCACTGTATAGAGACAATTACTACAAACCTCTCATGATTTTTAGTAATACAAACAGATCATTTTTTCATTTCAATCGAAAATTACATTTTTCTGGTGAACACAAATTTATCTTCAAAGTGGCATTTTTTTTCATTTGAAAATCTAGTTTTTGAATTCAACAAATTTGGCGGCATGCTATTTCTCCATTATACAAAAAAATAAAAAGTTTTTATGAGTTTTGAATCGTAGTTTCAGATGAATTTTGAATTGGAGAGTCATCAGTTTCAATGACAATTTTTTTTCCATAACAGTCAAATTTAATTGACTTTTTATATACAAATGATGTATAGTATTGTTTGGAAATCAATTCATATTGTTTCATCACATGTACTCAAAAATCTAGACCTTTCAAGTAATAAAAATGTTTTAAAAAATATAACCAATAACCTCGTATTGTAGCGTTCTCCTTTTCCATTCTGATAAGTAAAATTGCTTGGTGAATGGACTTCTTCCAGAGTATTCTCAGTTCTTCTTTGGTCCTTCGTTTTTCGGGTTGTTCTATTCTATCAAGCTTATTAGGTGTCACAACTCTTTTGAATATTGCTTGTCTCCAAGACCCCAAATCAACCTTATTCGGATACCCGTCTTCTGATGTTGTATTCTTTGGACTATTCCCAACTTTCATAAAACTGCAAATTGAGAAAATAAAAATATGGGTACAATTCCATGACATAGTGAATTCAACTTGGTTAAATGAAATAAATGAATCACTCACATGTCCATCATAGGAGATTTTGGAGCCTTCTCAGAACCGAACATTCGTTCGGGAGAATGAGATTCTTTGTGATTATTATCCCTTACGCTAAGGTGTGTATCTTTGAGGTCATTTTGTGAACCAATTGTGGAGGATCTGGATCTGAAACCTTCTGAGTCTCGATCAGAGGTATCATTGTTTGTGCTCGGGGATGGAGAATGAGTTAAACAGTCCTGTAAATGGGAGAAATTATACTAAATGAATATTGTTCACAAAGATATTTTTTCATTTCGAAAAACTAATGAGCATCCAGATTGTACTCATAATAAAGAGTCGTAGAGCTCTTAATGTTGGAGATTTATATTGCAACTTAAGCCATTTTAAGACCATACCCTGAGAAAAGCAGAACAATCACTGAAATCTACTGTAGTCTAAGCAAGAAGTTGAAAAACGTGAAAAATAGATATGAAGCTCCTGAAAATATGAACAAGGGGTCATTCCGACTCGAATGATCCCTAGAAAAATGTATTCGAAGAATTAAGGTTTTTTGTCAATAACATCAAAACTATAAATACACAGGTCTGCGAAAAAAACTTTTTGTTAGCTGCATCAGATATTTTTACTGAATTATATGTTTTAAAGTGCGCTGATTTCAAAAGTGATGGCCACATAAGGATTTTTTGCAAATTCAAACACAAAAAATTAGTTAAAGCACTCCTTTATTCAAAAATTTCAAACAATAAATTTTTTTTTAAAGCAAACGAAACATTGTTTTGATAAAAATACTTATTCATGTTCTTTATAAAACCTCTTCTTCTTTTCCTTGATACTTTGACGAGTCCTTTTCCGATCTCCATCTTTAATTTCTCGCTTAAGCAGCCAACAGTAGTCAGTAAGCATTGCCATTGGTACCGTCTCTCAATATCACGGACATCCTGGTGAAATCGCTCCCCATGCTCTTCACTGTAAGCTCCCAGGTTTTCAGGAAAATAGTCTATGTGAGAGTGTAAAAAATTGACCTTCAAGCTCATCTTGCAGCCTTGAGCTTCATATGCTGCATGTCGTTAAAAGATCATCGTAGTAATAAACACGACTTGGCTGCAATTGGTGCATGTTCTTCTTAGCACTTTTGAAAATGATACGGTCTTCCTGAGATATATTTTTTTATCTTCTTATTCTATTGTTAAGTTCGTGGAAAGAGCAGGGGGAGGCTAAAATTAATTTCTTAACGATAACAAATCTCAAAATTAGTTCCCGTATCAGTTGCATAACTTGAGTTTAATGATTGAAAGCATGTATCTCACCTTACTGATTCCATATAACTTGTCAGGTAACGGTGTATTTTTGAAGATTACTGAGCAGTATACTGGGTTGATAATATCATTTTCATTTAGTAATTATTCCTTCACATTAAAAGAAATTGATCAAAAAAACGTTTCATTAACATAAGTATTTGCTAGTTACATTTATATTTAAAAAATCTTGGAAAGATATGTTCAATCATCGTCGCTATGTTCATCGATTAGGGGACACATATTTTCCATGTCGAAAATATTAGAGAGCATAAAAATAAATTTCTTGTAAAATTTTTCAAATTGCTGCTCAGTAAAAAGATTAACAACAAAACAATTCATGTTTGGTGTCTATACTCATGTGAAATTTTCTGAGGAATTCAATTTTCAGGTTCAACGAGCTCAAAAATGCAATCCTCAGCTTGCAAGGTACTCTAAATGGTGACAAACGACCAAAAAACGTAAAAAACGACCGAAATTACGAAAAATGGATGTTTAAAACGTGCCCAAGTCTGAAAAAAATCTTAAAAAAATCATGAAGGCGTATTTTTTGATAAGTTTTCAGAAGAACATAAAAAAATGACTTTTTTTTTCAATTTTTTTGGTCACTTTAATTTTTTTTTTCAATTTTCACAAGGGTACCCACCCCTTGTCGCCCTTGGGCCACAGAGTGTACAGCCACAACAAAAGACAGGGGTTATTTAAACGTTGGTTGAGAGAGCACGACGTATCTGTGAAGCTGAGAGTCTTCCTGAGGAACTCAATCACCTTAAAAACGCCTTAAAAGGGAATGGGTACAGCGAAGAAGAATTTCAGCAGGCCAGGAGAAAAAACGCCAAAATAACTCCAGCTAGGCTAGTCAAAGGAAAACCTTTCCTTTCATATGTTGAAAATGTTACAGACCGGATTGGGAGAATCATAAAGAACGACGTGAAACCAATATTTAGTCCAACAAAAACGATCAAAGTCTAAAGTCAGCTAAGGTCCCCAGAGAGCTTTCAGCAACGCACTCACATAACGGTATTGTATATCGTACACCAAGGCGTAAACTTTTTATTCATGTGTGAGGTATCTTGCATAAATGTCTGTCGGATATAATTCAACATACAGCGTGCTATTAGCCGGGGAAGTAGTTGTTTTCCGACAGAAATTTACCAGAACCTACGGTGTAGGTAGTTGGGACAGAACATTTCGAAATTTTATTGCATAATATTCATTTTCTAGTACGTATGTATTTGTCCTACTGAAAAACTGTAATGAAAGATGCTCAGCCATCTACTTTGTCATCGTTTTCAAACATTGAAGGAAATAAATGAAATTTCAGGTGACCATAATAAACTTTCGATACCTGTCGCAGGCGCCTGTCCTGCTATTTTAAAAAACAAGTAGGTCGCGAACGCCGAAGAATACTATATTACACAATCTCCTGCGTCTTGTGAAATGTCGATTCACCTTGAGAAGAAGAGGTGGCACCTAAAATCAAGCAAGCGTTTCGTTTGAACCGAACAAATTCAAAGAGCTCGGTATATGACCTGCTGTCTTTTTTTCCGCTAATTGTACCTCGTGATTTCGGTCGAAGTTGACGATGAAGGGTTTTTCAAAATGTGCGCGACTAATGAGTGTTTCGAGTGCTCAGGCTCAAGATGTGGTCAGCAATGTTGATAAACTTGTGGATGCTGGAAGAGCTCGTCCTTATCAGAGCATTCCTGGACCGAAACCTCTGCCTTTCATGGGCAATACTTGGAGATTTTTACCTCTCATAGGTCAGTTATGTGAAGGAAAGTCTATTTTACTGAGTGTAATGAGTTTTGCAGAATGGATATAAAATATTGAAATTTTTGGGAAAGAAAGGTTTTGGCTTTCTACTAATCCATCTTGATACAAAAAAGTGGGAATCTTCCAAAAAAAGGAAGGAAGCAATTGCTTCCTTCCTTTTTTTGTATCAAAATGGAGTAGAAGGAAGTCAAAAACTTTTTTCCCAAAAATTAATCACTTCTAAAAATATAATTCTTTCAATTTGAATATTGAAATTATTTTCTGAGAATGTGTATTTGTGTATCCTGAGTAAATAATGGAGTTTGAGATATTTTAGAGAGAAAACAATTCTATTCACCCTGCACACCCCCTTGTTCTTGTCATGTTTCTAGAATTTACAAGAAACGGATATCAAATATTCAAATTATTTTCTGAAAATGCAAATTAGACTAGAAGATGACTATAGAAATGAAAAATGTATTCATATCTCTACATTCCTGCCTCACTCTATTTATTTATTGAAGTTTAAGTTAAAAATGCAAGTTCTAACTGTAAAATGAAGATAAAAATTGTACTGAGAAACAACGTTATTTTTGTTTGAATAATTTAACGACATCTTCATTAGATTTTCTTTTATACGTTTTTCTGAGACTAAAAATGCTGATAGGACTGCTACAATATACTACATGAAAGGAGTAAAATTCCACTTATATGGAATACTGTCATCCTCAATGACGAACATCGATGTTTCGGAATAAGACACTCATTGTCTCTTCAGAACCAGTCTGAAAACATTATAAAATTAAGCACTCAAGTCATTCATAAAATTACGACTTCATAGAATAGAATAGAATATCATTTTATATCCTGGAGACAATACACGTTGTATGGAAAAAGTCAACGAAGGGTTTAATACAAAATGCATATAACAGAAAGTGAAAAGCAAATAAGTACCCAGGAAAGAACAAAATTCTCAAGAAATTGTTCTAAGGAGTAAAAGCAATTCTGCACTAGAAAATCTTTCAGTTTTCTTTTAAAAAAGATTAGAGAAATACTATTTTTTATGTTTTCTGGAGTCGAATTGAATAGTTTTGGAGTCCTGAAGTTTGGGGCATTCTGAGTAATTCTAAGTTTTGTTAAAGGTATAATAAAGTATTTTTTGTCTAGTGTTATACTCATGTTTAAAATCAGTCTGGAGAGAGGTATCCTTTTTGGTACACATACCGGGTGATTCTCTTAGGTGGCTCAGCCGTATAACTTTTTTATTATTGGAGATAGAAAATGAAATTTGGGAGTCATGTACTATAGTTCAATTTAATTTTTTGACATATTTACTTGCTTTGCCGTACTCCCGGTTTGACCGGAAATGACCCCATCTTTTGATTTTTAAATGGGACATCCTATATATCTTTACTTATTACGATGGAGAATGAAATTCTAAATCCAACAATACGTCACTTGTCAATAATGCCATGGATCATGTAACTCGCTTCATTCTTGATCAAGTAACATGGGAAAACTACGACTGTGAGGCTTATGACTTCACAGTCATTTGAAGAATTATTTCACAATCGCAAATATGAATTTTTCCAGTTAACTTGATTTTTTCAGATGAAAAGGGGGTGACTCGTCGAATTTTTGTGAAAGATCATTTCCTTACGAATAATTTGATGCTACACACTTTCACTTTATTTACTCTATTTATCTGAATGATTGCAAGAAACGATCATACCTAATAACAAATAATACGTATTCCGTATATACTTATGCACTAAGTCCTGTTATTCTAGTTATCCGTGACAAACAATTGAAGCTGTTGCTAGGACTACCTAAACAAATAGGCTAATGAATGTGCTGTCACTTTCAAAATTTTATTTGTTTTTAGTTTATAATTAAATATGGCAAATTATACTAGAAACGAGAAAATTGACATGTTGCGAATTTACGGAGAAACAAAAACGGATGCAGCTCGAATTTATGCTCAGAGGTTCCCTAATCGTCGAAAAAGAAGTGTTGGCCTATGTTGAAGTTGGGATCATTTCCGGTCAAACCGGAAGTACGGCAAAGCAAGTAAATATGTCAAAAAATGTAAATTGAAGTATAATACACAACCCCAAAATTTCGTTTTTCTATCTCCAATAATAAAAAAGTTATACGGGTGAGCCACCTTAGAGAATCATCCGGTATATACACATTTCTGAAATATAAAGTGATGGTCATGTCATGAATGAGTTGAATCTATTCATGTCATCGGTAAGAGTACGTAATACCATCCATTCGCTTGTTTGATTCATTGCCAACCATAGGAATCTTATTTAAATTGGAAGGGATATACTTTTAGAGATATATTTTTTGGGAAAAAATTCTTACTTCTCCATCTTGAATACAAAAAAGGGAGAAAGCAATTGATTTCATCAACGCTTTACTAAAAGTGTCTCTCCTGAGTATATAGCCATTGCAGTTGGAATTTTTTTTAGAGTTTGACAAGCAAGTGAGAGGCAGCGAACATTTTAATTTAATTTCCTTATCGAATTCGTTGACTTTGAAGTATTTCGCACTAAATATCGTTGACACCACTTGTTTGTTTACTCGTCGCCATTTTTAGTATACTTTCATTGCATCCAGAACGCAGGACACGAAAATGTAATCCACATTGAACAAAATACAACTACAACTAACCAATTTTTTGATGCCCTCACTCCAATTTCATGAAAGAGATTACCATTCTTCTAAAATTGTTAAAAGCATGAGTGTTCTAGAAAATTATAAAGGTATATCTGTTGTTCATACAGAAAATTAAATAAGTAGTTTGAAAAATTGACTTCAGATATTTTGCCAAAAATAAGCCAGTTGTGAGTGATAATTGTTCATTATAAATCAATACTTTTCCGTTGTTTTTTATTTATTTATTGATTTATACACTGTTCTACAGGTTGAAACCATCTAATACAAAACAGGAATATAAGTTTTAGGAAGCGACGTTGTACTGATTCAACTTTCTCTTTATACAACTGATGAGATGGGTTCCACATTATGGATGCTTATTCTAATTTTTATCTGACGAAGGCATAGTATAAGGTTTTGTAGATGGATCCGAAAAATCTCTGGAGATTCGCACAATGAATCCATATAACCTGTGGGCAGCAAAAATTGTTAAAAAAACAGAATAACATCACTCTTTCTAACATCAACATTGAAGTATCCTCTACAAAAGTCACTTCTTCTTCTCTAAGCAATTATATTTTTGATTGTAATTTCTTCGCTCTTTTTCTTCAGGCGACTATGAAATAGAACACATCGATAAAGTATCAGAAAAATTGTACAAGAAATATGGGAAAATCGTCAAGATAGAGGGACTCATGGGCCGTCCTGACATGCTGTTTGTTTTCGATCCAGATAACATAGAACAGGTTTTCAGGCAAGAGGATATTCTACCACACAGACCCTCCATGCCATCCTTGAATTATTACAAACATGTACTGAGAAAGGACTTCTTTGGAGAACATGGAGGAGTAATAGCGGTGTAAGTGACAAAAATTGTTATTTCCCACACAATAAAATGAAAGTAGTTCATTTATCGATAATCATATTTGGTTTAATTAATAATAAATAGAAAACGATTTATGTCTCACGTTACTTGGAATAATTCCAATAAGAGATCAATGAAAAAACAATACCAATGAGGATTTTTTTCATCTTTCATTTAGTATATCGTGTAGAAATCCTGTGAATGATATCTGATTTGGATCTATAACGAATGTTTGGAATACAAACTGAGTAGAAAAAAGTGTTTTTTTCTATAATTCAGTATTCATATGAAAGTATTTGTTTCGAAAGAATTTTTTCTTTCGTGTATTCAATGTTTTTATGAAAGTAGCTGTTTCAGAAGGACTTTTCCTTCCATTTTGTGTCTGAAAGTTACTTCTTTGAATGATCTACACATCTATGTTTAGAGTTACTTCTTTTAAAAATGATTGCTTTCTTCCTTTCTTTGGAAGATTCCCACATTTTTTTGTATCAAGATGGAGTAGTAGAAAGCCAAAAACTTTCTTACCCAATAAATTATCATTCTTGCGTATTCATATACAAATTGGTGAACAATCTTGTCAACTCACCAAAACTACTGTATCGACTAGAGTTCCATGTGCCAAGCATCAGTGGTAGAACAATGTTTTTACCTACCAACACCAAGAACCAATATGTTATTAATTGGTTGCGATGTGCTATAATTTAAACCAAGCCTGTTAGAAAGTAGACAAATATTCAACACCATTGAATATATTAAAAAAAAGATAAACTCTGATATACAAGTCCAACTACCCTCATTTACACTTTCCGATTCCATATTTTCGTTTTAATCATTTGTTATAAACAATATATTCAAAACGAACTATCAGTTGGGTGATTACATTTATTGGTTGAGAACATATTTTGAGGGCTTATTTTCAAGGCCTACTTGCAATTTAAAATGACTGAAACACAACTGATGAATTTGCTCGTCTGTGATTGGCCTCAAAGGTGTGAGTTATGGAAACATCACCCAACCAATCAAGAATCGGTCACATAACAATTCATTTCAGAGGAAAAATAGCCTACTACGTGGAGCCTAAATAAAAATTAACAGTAATATTAAACCCAGACAATAATGTTGGTAATAAAATGTCAGAATAACTCCTAATGATAACATTATAAGAAAAATGAAAGGTCATTTGTGAATAATTTTATACTAACCCAATTAGATTATAATTTATCACTTTGATGTTAATGATAATGTTACTTACAGCTACATGATGTAGTAGGCCTTAAAATCTTGAAATAAACACTTCAAATTGAAATTAAATTATGTTGGTCTCAAAAAATTAAATAGAGAATATATATTACCTTATCTAGAAGACAAGATAATCATAATTTATTAAAGTGAGGTGTGATTTCTAGAAGTATAAATGGAATGTAAATTCAGTAGCATTCTGCACATTCAATAATTATTTATTGAATATAATAATGATATATCATCTTTGAACACCAGACATGTTGTTTGGAGTGCAAACAAGATGTATTATCATATTACCAACTCATCTCCAAATGAAGATACTTACCTATATAGATGCTGAATTTTTCCAGCAGAAAAATTAGGGAAATGAGAGGATAGTATTTTGTTTGAGACAGTAGGACAATAATAAAGGGAAGTTATAAATAAAGATGAGAAAAAATGCAGAACAGAATAATTATAAATGTTGATTGTTTGTTTACTTCTCCACAGTATGACTCAGTTCAGAACATTCTCATAAATGAGGAAATACGTGACATGAATAATATATAAAACAAACAAAATTCACAAGAATTTTTGCTTCTCTTGGAAAGCATGAACAATATTCATTGTTAATATTGAAATACTATAAGCAAACATATGCATTGAAAATTGTGGGTGCTATGTAAAAATAAAGATGAGGTATTATGAAAAACTGGAACATTTAAAATTGGAATATAGAAAAGTCATTTATAATGAACCAGAAATGGTTATTTTTCACAGGAAGAAAACAGAATTTCATAAAAACTATAAACATTTTATAAGTACCTGAGATTTTTCAAAAAGTTCTCGTTCGATCTCTAAACTGGTTTTCTTTGGATGAAGCACTCTAGGTAAAGAAAGTGAAGCCATATCCTGAATACCTTGATTTAAACATTAATAAACTTCTGAAAAAACTGTAATAACAAAACTCTCTGCAAACAAAATATTAACACAGGCACTCTCAATTTCTCGGAACGAATCGAACTATATCTGTCAGGAAATCGAAACAAATTTCACAACCAAGAAGCGCGATAGAGAAACCACAGAGAAATGAAACCCTATCCGCCATGACCTTGAGAAAAAAAGAGACAAAAGTTCTTGATGATTTTATTCTTGTTTCCAGGAAAATCAATACACGATTTTCATTTTCCTGGTGGAAATGTCAAAATTTCCATATAAATGATTCAAAATCATGCACTTCTAATGTATATCCCATCGAATGTATTTATTTGAAGTACGGGTATTTTTTTCAATTTCAGCTATTCTGTGTATTTGTCATTAGTGTCAGCTGTCATGAGTAGTTGGTATTGTTCGCTTTTGTGAAATGTAGAATACAACCAGCAGTAGGCTGTATTTTACCACGTGATCCGCCCGAGTTCCGGGGACCTTCAATCGTTCTTAAGATAAGATTCTCATCCAACGCGTTCAATGCTGTAGTGTCGAAGGATTCGAAGGTACCACGGCATCGGATTAGTTATAATAAACGGCGGATATCAACACATGTGTGGACCGCATATTCCAAGGGTTGGGCTCTTGATGAGCCGGTGAAATCGCCGTACGGAATATATAACTACAAAACGCCGTACGGAATATGTTACCACAAAATCTTCTATAATATCCTTACATTTCGTTTTTATATGAGCGCACGCCTATGGTAAGAGAACGAAATCGGCTCCACACTTCGTTCCGAGGATACCGAGAACTTTGTGAATGAAAGTAGTGGGAGTTGATTTAGGGTGCGTTCCACTAAGCGCTCACAACGATCACGCTCACGACCGCAGTTTTTCCCGTTCCACTTGCTTGCGAGCGTTACTGTCGTGAACTCAAGTGGAATGGAT
>WOGR01010293.1:0-10977 GCA_015342045.1 Leptinotarsa lineolata
CCGAATGACTTCTTTTTATTCCCGTACGTAAAAAACAAACTGAGAGGTCAACGTTTTTCGACAACTGAAGAAGCGGTTGTTGCATTCAGAATGCATGTTTTCTATTCAAATCTTGGAAATAACCGAATTACTTAAAATTGAAATGGTAAACACATACATTTCTTTTATTCGTGCAACTGATAAACGATAAATACATACCTGAACTGAGCAAATATTCAGCTGCATTTCTGGATATCGGCCCGTGATACCACGAATGTTTTTCCAGAGAATTTACTGGTGTCACGTAATTTGATGGCACCCAGCCCACTTGATTTGTTGAGGAGTGTGCTTCGCACCATTCTCCACTTTTATTGTAACTCAATATTCTAACTTGCTCTCCTGAAAATTGAACGTGTAAGAGCTATCGAACGGGAATGCTAATATATAAAAAATTTCGGCCATCACTGAATAGTTCACTTTTAACTTTTTCATGTATCATGTATAATACTGTTTCAGACAGTCAAACTGCACTTATAGCGATATCGAGAATGGTTTGAGAAAGTTTAGAACGACTAAAGCAACTGGCTAAGAGGAATTCATTTCAATTCTATATATGGAGTTGATGAACAATCTATGGAGGTATTAAAATCTTTGGTACTGGGATCATGAGAACAGTGTTTCCCGGAAACTTGCAAGAAATGGATAAGTCAGCAGCAGAAAAACATCTGTTCCTTAGAAATTATCTTCTCAGAACCATGCAAAAGTTGAAAACATTAGTTTGAATTTTGATACATCTCTGCGAATTTAAAAGTATTTTCTTGTACAACACAGACCACATAAAAATATGTAAACAGATAATAAACACTACCTCTCTTAAGACTAAGTTGATTTTCCCCTCCAGCTTGGAAGTCGTACAGCGCCACAAACAACTGAGGATCGTCTTCTTCTTGCGCTAAGAGATTTTCTTTGGACGTCCATCGATTTGCGGTCTCGAAAGACAATGGTGTAGATGGAGCTCCAGAAGTCGATGAACCAGAAAGCGTACCCAAGCCAGAGCTAAGAGTATTGGTGTTGAGTGTTCCTGGTGGGTCGCTTTCAGGCAAGCTGGGGATGTGAGGCAACGGTCTGCTCTGCAGTAAGGCCTCTGGAAAAAAACACAATGGAATAGTTTTGGGTATACATGAAATTAAACAGTGGTAACAATGAATAACATCTGAAACACAATGGAAGACTAATTTGTGGTTCCAAAACCAATGACCTTTTGGTGCATGACCTATGTCTATTTCAAAAGGTAGACAAGCTGAAAGTCTGTGAAAAAACTAAACAGGATATACAACAAGGTTCAATATCGAGCCAGATGTAATTCATCATTACATTACATACACAAAAATGTATCTTTAATTCAAAGAACCGTGTAATAATCTCTGGAAAAAACTACTACTTTTGTTATTTTCAAAACAATGGACCAAAAACAATTTCGTGTTTTAATTGTACACTGCTTCTTGATGGGAAAAATACCGTTCAAGCGAAGCAAGCAACAATTAAACGTTGGTTGGCTGTCTTCAAACATAGTCGTAGGCAAAACAGTTTACTATTCAGTACTAAATGCAATTTTTTGGGCACGGTCCGAGATGAAACTCTCAGCTAGGACGAATGCATTAACAGCATTTGCTGTAAACTAAATAAACAATATTTTGCAATAAACAACCTTAAAAGCTGCTCAAACGGAGATGGGCTAATCGCAGTCTACTATGCCCTCGTCTACTCGGCCATTAGTTACAACATCTTAGTCTATGAGCTAGTAAATTCCAGTAACAGAGTTTTTCTGGTACAAAAAAGAATAATCCGTGCTATTTTCAGACTAGACTATCGTGAGTCCTGCAGAGAAGTTTTCAGAACATAGCAATTATTAACTTTCACAGGTATTTATTTATATAAACTATTAACATATATTTACAAGAATAAGAATAACTTTGGACTTAATAGCGACATTCATAGCTACCAAACAAGGCAAAAAAATCAATTCAGATTGCAAAAGGTGAGATATTCAAGTTATAAAAAATCACCAGACTACGCTGGTATGCAGTATTTCAACATTTTACCAAACAATTTGAAAAATATAATCTGTGTTATTGATGACTTGTTTATTTTGTGGAAATTCATGATCCCTCTAATTAGATGAATGAAAACACTTGTTTTGTCTAATTTCCACTACGTTTAAGTATTTATTCTTACGACCGGTTTCCGGGTTTAGCCCATTTATCAAGTAAAACTAACTTGGTAAGTTAGTAAGTTAGTTTTACTTGATAACCCCGAAACCGGTCGTAAGAATAGATAAACGTAGTGGAAATTATACAAAAAAGGAGTTTTCCTCTCTCTGCAATATGAACTGAGACGAGCTGATAAATTCATTTTATTCTGTGAAAATTCATGTATTTTAAACATTTACATATGTTGTCTTACATGACATATTATTACTGTTGCACTGTTACTTATCATTGGTATTTTTAATTTTTAATTTCTATGACCTGTCAACCCGATGTAAATTGGTGATTTTATAATCAATAAAACTGTCTGTCTGTCAACTCTGGTATCATCAGATAGCTTCACCAATCAACAAGTGTGTGGGAACATATGACGTCAATTCATCAGTATTAGCGTTTTAAATGAAACTTTGAAACGAACTTGAAAATGTGTGCTGTACTAGATACGTACGCTAAAGTATTAGTTGTAATGAAAATATGTTGAATATTATGTGCTACATTCTGTACGTGTGCATAGTTGAAATCACTATTCCAAAAATAGTCAACATCCCAATTGCAGAGTCGAGCTTCCGTGCAAATTTAATCTGATAGTTTTACCGTCACTCGCTGTTTCCTTCTGAACGTGGCAGAGAATGTATTGATCGTTAAGCTTCGGACTATCACACTGTGAAAACAAAGGATTTCAATACGGATAACAGCATGAGGATAAAAATCCCAAAAGGAATCGAGCCGAACTAATAGAAGAGAAGTTCCTACTGTAAACGACGGTCGTGCTAATCTATTAGTGAAGAATGTCCGATGGAAGATAGTTTCGTTTTCCTGAGGGGGACTCTCCTTGAAACACACCTATCTCTATTTACTTGGTTAACATTCACTAGGAATATTTCTGGAAAGTCTTTTTAGTTTCCCTTCGCTCTACACCGATTGTGTCATCGTTCGTCTTTGAATTGTGTTATTAGTTTGGCAGAGGCGGACTGGCCACACCAACAGACTTTTTAAAATACGTATCACATTCCAAAATTCTAATGGATGATGCTGACTTGGTAATTTCACGCAAATACATAATTCATTTGAATATCCAATGGTAGTACAGAGTGACCATCTCCCCTGTCGAGTCGAACCTGTGCTAAGACTGTACCGAAGTAGGAAACTCTCCTTATACCCATGCCGGACCTGTCTAGGACTTGTTTCGGTCATGCATACCGGGAGGCAATAATTACATTGTTGGTAAAATGATAGTAATAATTCCAAGTCACTTTATGTTAGTACTTGAAACAAGATTCGTGTTTGAGTAGACTCCGCAAGTGAAAACCAATTTATCGCTTCATGAACTATCTTTAAGTATGAAATCTAGGGGAAAAAATTAAAAATTCTGACATGACATGATCGGATAAGTGGGTTTGGAAATTAGCTCGTATAAAAATTTATCAAAGCTTTAGCGGTTATTATTACGCAGTAACTTTTCGGGGTGGAATTTTCCGATTTATTACACTTCGCATATTATCTACTGATTTAGCTTTGTTTTTTTTGATTGTAGGAGTACAACGAATTAAATCAAGAAAAAAGAGGGGGAATACAAATGACAACATGACATTGTTACGTGAAACTTTCTTATCCCTTAACTGGAAATCCATCATGAATAATTGTTAGAAGGACTATAAATTCAAAGAACTTTTCTTTATCTGTCTCTGATGCACGGACTGTTTAAGAGAATAATCTAGGATGGTTGACCTATATAGTGTTCTTCTTATCTCTAACCCCAATTGAGTTAGGTCGATATTATGCAACCTTGTCTTCAATAATGCAAATTCCCATATATCATAATATCTAGAGCTACTGGAGTGACAGAAGCAAATCTTCCTAATTCCATTTATCATAATCAATTATTGTCAAGACCGAACGGTATTCAATCAATATGACGTTAATTTGAAAACACGTATTATTTGTCAAATCGAATAAATTGATAGCATGTACGTTACAACCAGAGTTGCCAACAAGACGCAAAATACGCAAAATCTGCATATTTTCAGATTTTTCGCATATTTGTTACTCTTTTTGTTTTTTGTTTATAACATAACGTAACCGGCACTGTCCCAGTCGTCCCAGTGACTAATGCTTAGATAATATATAAGTCACACTGCTCCGTCACTATTTCCATAAGCGGGTACAGCATATATTAGATTATTTTCAAAATCAATGGATTTTACGTAGCTTTATAACCGGTGAAAATTTCAAGTTGGCATCTCTCTCTGTTCCGCAGATATCCAATCGACTAATTTTTCACATGATGGACAATCAATCAACCAAATAGACGAACGGACAGACAGACGAAAATGATTCTACCAAAAAATTGAGTTTTTCGATTTTGAACAACTACAAATCAACAAGGATCTATCAGGGCATATAAAATAAATTTAGATATTGTTGTTAAAGGCGATGGGGTAAATACGAAAACAGTCCCGAGCAAAACAACTTGGCAACACTGGTTGCAACTTGAACAGCTATTATTTCGTTCCAACACACAATAAGGACAAAATAATTACAATTCAGTATTGTTCATCCACCTTCATTTGTGTAAACTGAGTTACGAACACGTTTACATACAGACGAGTAATGACAATGGCAAACAACAACCGCACAGTATGATAATAATTACAACTGCAGACAGACGTGTAAGTGCACGTGAAAGTATTTGTCTAGTTTTTCTTAAAGAGACGTTGGGCCCCGATTAGACATATAGAGAAATGCATCGGTGTGAATTAATAAACAGTTTCAATATGCCCCTATCAGAAGGAAGTGCACTACTTATTTTTTAAGACTGGTCAAGATCGGATCTTCTATTTCACTGTCCAGTTTTCAATCTAATTTTCACGGAAAATAAAAAAAATTCATGACCACAAAATGCTGAACATTTGTTTTATATCCTAGACTTGCCTGCTCGTATATGAATGATTGGGCGGAAATTCATGAAAAGTGGACTGTATTAATGAAATATTAACAAACGATGTAAAATAATTGTACCTGGTTTCAATTACTACTGCTGTTAGTTGCGAAAACGGTAATAATATAACACTCGCCAAAACAAATTGCAACATCATTTTTGACTGGTCGGTCCCTACATTTTTTACAGACAAAGCACAAGCACTACAGGAGCTGCACCAAAATATCCCTTACCATTGAGTTAGTATGAAAGCCATCTTGTTTTCCGACATTTTGAATTGTTTTCCACTGGAAACCTTTCATTTGATATTCATATCAAGAAGGTGCATAAAAGAACATCGTCCACCATCTTTGGGAGTCGGCCACATATAGAGTCTTTAAATAAGCGATTTCTATCTTTAAATTTAAATAAAACAAAGTGTTTGTGAGATATCATCGAAATTTCTTATTCGTTTGAAAGACCGTTTGATGCCATTAAATGGAATATTACATCGTTCAAATGTTTACCACGGCTTCTCTGGGTGGAGCACAAATGGCATAGGTTATGTTCGCTTTGAGTACTACCGTTTTTTGATGGTTGTGGTTGCGACTGAGACTTAGGAAAATCCCACAAGAAAAACTCTGACGGGGTCAAATCGCACGATCTCGGTGCCCTTTAATCGCTCGTGCAGAATATCCAATGTGGCATGAGCTGTATGGCACCACATGTCGGAGGTGTCCAGATCGTCCAACTCAGGCCAAAAGAAGTTGATAATCATCGACCACCGTTGACAGTGATAGCCTGAGCAACGTCGTTCTCAAAAAAATATGGACCGATGACGCCGCCAGGCCAAAATCCACAACAAACAGTGACTTTTTCGGAATGTATTGGACGCTCTTGGACCTCACGTGGATTGGTATCGTCCCAAATTCGACATTTTTGTTTGTTCACACCCATTTATCCAGAAATCATCGCTGAAGATGATTTTTCTATGAATATTTGGGTCAGTTCCCAACTGCTCCAGTGACTATTCTGCGAACACACGTCATTGTCTATGGTCACCTACCTTAAGTTCCTGGGTCAGTTGAATTTTGTACGGGTGTAGGCCCAAGTCACGTCGCAAAATTCGCCAAATTGTGGTCTGCAAAAGGCCGAGTTTCTGTGAGCGATGCTAATTTTTGTATTCTTTCATTGTTCCTTTTTTTGATACCCATATTATGGGGGTGCATAAACTAACTAATCCGCCATCTTGGGCGGTCCGATTTATTGGATATAGAGCGCGCCTCCTATTTTTCGTATTCTTCCTCCATTGTATTTAAAGTCATTTTATTTTTTTATTCTTTCCAGCAAACTCTTTCGTTTGATAACCCTTATCGTAGGGGGCATGAAAAACGAGTCCACCATCTTGGGCGGTCCGTCGTATTGGATGAAGAATAGCGAAGAATTTGTAAATATGATTATTTTATGATTGATGGATTTTATGATTCTAGTACCTATCATTAATATCTGTTTGAATATTATGGTAATGGTAATGTGTTACTGTAGGTTACGAACATATACTTTTTCTAATTAAAATTTCTGTGCTTTACTGATAGCTATTTATCGAAAACTACCATTTGATTAATATGTCGTCTATGTTTAATGTTCAAAAAGGCACCATTTCTGGTTGAATGGATACGTTAACAAGCAAAATTGCCGCATCTGCAGTGAAGACCAGCCACAAGCATTGCAAGAGCTACCGATGCATCTCGAAAAAGTCACTGTTTGGTGTGGATTATGGGTCGGTGGCATCATCGGGCCGTACTTCTTCAAAGACGACATTGGCCGGAACGTTGCTGTGAATGGCGAGCGCTACCTTGTGATGATTGACGACTTTTTGTTGCCCAAAATGGAAGAATTGTACATGCCTGAGATGTGGTTTCAACAAG
The DNA here is from genome assembly GCA_015342045.1 of Leptinotarsa lineolata. Lineage (NCBI taxonomy): Eukaryota > Metazoa > Arthropoda > Insecta > Coleoptera > Chrysomelidae > Leptinotarsa > Leptinotarsa lineolata. The sequence continues at coordinate 7,092 of WOGR01010293.1, forward strand.
ACGGTGCGACATGCCACACTGCACGCGAAACAATGGCCCATTTAAGAGCCGCCTTCGGTGAACACTTTATCTCACGTTTGGGGCCCGTCAATTGGCCACCTAGATCGTATGATTTAACGCCTTTGGATTATTTCTTGTGGTGTCATATTGAGGCTCATGTCTACAGGGATAAACCAGCAACGACTGACGGTCTGGAAGTCAATATTGAATCATTTATTCGTGAAATACCGGTAGATATGTTACAGAGAGTGTGCCAAAATTGGACCTTGCACAAGGGTTATCTAAAGCGGAGCCGCGGACAACATTTGCATGAAATCATTTCCAAACATTAAATTATATTGATCGTTCTATCGTGTTTTTTTGTTCGTTTTTCGTGTTCTCAAAAAATCACCCGTTGAATATAATAAATCGTGTTTATATGTGAAATGTGGAGGTGTTGAAAAATAAAACAGATATAATGATGTTACAATGAAATAATATGAGATCCAAGATAAATACTACAAATATAATAGATATGAAATAGAATACAATGAAATACAATGGCATACAGTTAAATGCAAAGAAATACAGTAGACTTTAAAAAAAAAGGAAAAAGAAAAAAATACAGGTTGCACTCCGGGAGTGCTGGCAGAAGTGAAAACTTGAATATTAACGTTGTGCATTTTTGATATTTCAGAATGGTTATGGAATTTTGCATATAATGCTTCATTTATCAATATGAAAAAACGATCATTTATGTGGTAAAATACAATATTTATTCATTGCGCTATCGTACACAAACATGGCAATTTATGTTACATTAAGAATCTCACACTTTAGAACTATCGCAATTATTTCACATCAAAACATTTATCTCTCAGAAAAATCAACTTCCATTCATGATTTCAACGACTTCGTCTTCATCATCGTTACCAGAACCATCATCGCCAATCTCTACAACTGATACGATAGGTTTATGGTATCTGAATGAGAAATGAAAAATTTTGATTCGAACCTATTAAAATGTCTAATAAAGACCGCATCAATAGTAGTTTTGTATTTCGTTGTGCTAAGATTGCGATCATTTGACATCGTTGAACCAAATTCATTATTTGAAAATTCAATTAATAGTTTATTTTTATCGTCTGCAAAGTTTATGTTGAAATCTCCACTCAAAATCATTGGCAAATCATCAAAGCTTTTTCCAATTTTCTTTTGAAACAACGCAGATGCGTCATGAGATTAAATGAATAAATTTCCATAAAAGAAGTCTTGTATAGAACGCAATGACTTACCTGGAGAAATGTAAACGGCTACCATAATAATGAACTGATTATCAGCAGAGTAGCAACGACTCATACACATATCGACGATATCAGAAACAGTAGCATTAAACATTCTAGTGTATTTCGACCGCACATCTATATAATTTGTGCAATAATGAACTGTGTTCATATTTTTTCATTAGGCGATCAGCAGTCACCATCCATGGATGCGCATAGCACGCTGTAACACAAACACACTCGCACATTCGCGCGAACGCCCTGCGCCGCCTAAACGAAACAGCGGGCACAGGCATACATTTTCGCCGCGCGGTAGAAAGAGAAGGATATACTTTCTCTCCTACACCATTCCGGTGGTCTATTCTTCCTTCGTCTTACGAAATTTCGATCAGGTCACGTGTCCTGATGTGAGTTTGACATTTTTATCTATCACAAAAGTGCACAACGCCGCTAATAAAGTTTCCACTTCAAAAAAATTATTTCTAATCAACCATTCGATTCTATCATGGTAATAAAATATGATCTAGGAGTCTGCAGTAAAAAAAATTTAGGTGCGATTCAAATGGTTTTTTTGTTGTTGATAGATTTTATACTCCCAGGGATGAAGCAATACATTTTAGTGCCAATATAGGAGTAGCTCCTCTGTGATAGTGAGTTTTTAACAATGCGTGAGTAAGTAGTTTGCGCTCTCTGGTCAAGAACTGATGAGTGGGATGAGATGCTTCATCAATATAGAAGTGATATGTTTTATACGTATTTAAATAGAACATCTGACGAATATCCATAATCTGTGACGTGTTATACAGATCTTCGGTAGAATATCTACGCGGTTTTGTCATAATTATTCTCAGGAATCTTTTCTGTAGGATTTCAAGTGAACTGATGTATGATCGCAAAGCAGCGATCTTAGATGACTGCAGTACAAGTACAAGGTTTTCAAGTTTTCCGATGGTAGGTACTCTTTCATGTGTTTGAAGGTGAAAATTATACTTTGTATTTTTTTCATCACGTAGTTGATATGTCTATCCCATCTTAGATGCAATCTAGGTATACGCCTAAATATTTTATTCTTTCCACTGTATCTTACTTATTACACAGGATAAGCCATACCCGATGTTGATACTATACTTCCAAGAATATATAAAATGCTCTGAAATAGAGGCCAGCTCTGGTGGATATTGCCAGAAGCCCGAAAAAGCTTTTCTTTTTTGAAGAGATGATTCTGGTCCGATGAAGCTACTTGCAGTGGTTGGCAACTTCAATACCTTCTAGGCCAGATACCATTCGTCGTGTCTCAACATTGAGGAGATATTTTTTTCTGCAGTTAACTACCAACTTGGACGTTGCTCGATGAGAGCCCAGTGCCTTCAAGCTATGTGAGGATGGTTTTAGCGAATCTCTCCATGTATAAATCAATGGCGAAGATTCCTATTCGAAATACGATCGCATAGATCCCGAAGCGGATTTGATACTCCTGTATGACCCTCCTTCCAGAAAGTACAATCTTCCCAACTTGGAATTGAGCATTACGTGAACTTGATGGAGAAATTATAAGTGACGAACGAAGGGAAATGGTGATGTTTAATTTATTGACTATTTCACCATACAATAACTTCCTCAGAAGTGTTCATAACATGAATAAACTTGAGCAAACTGTATTATATAGAAACTGAAAAACTTCCGAAGGAAGAAGAAAACAATAATTAACATCGATGTTATGTACAAAAGTTTCTATTAAAGGCAAACTGAATTAATATGAACTTTTGATTACACGTAACTTCATTCAGTTTGTACTCGGAACATTCGTAATGGAACTGAAAGATTCCATACGTATAAACGTATATATGAGAGGGTACCAATATAGAATTTCACTTACAAAAAAAATCTACCGATATTTCCGAAAATTTCAAGTGGAAATTGCAGCTTCTAACTACCTATTCGCACTTTCTCGGATAACTTTGAAAAACGATTCACTCGCACAATTCATGTACATGTACTACATAGCATTTTCATTCATACATTTGATTTTTTTATTCCATGCATCAGAATTTCTTTATTTTCTATGAAATAAATAAAAATTCACAAGATTTTCTTCTAAACAATAATCCCTTCTAAAGAAAGTTCACTTTCCAATTGGAAGAACTTGAAGTCATCAACATTTCGCCAAAATATAGTTACTTTAGAAAACCACACAGTATTGAATTTTGGTCCAGACTATAAAATCTTGTATTAAGAATTGAAAAACCCAATAATTTCATTTCGGCGCAAATAAATATCTGCTAGGAAGCAAAATGAGATCTCAAATCATTTAATACCTGAAGTGATCACGTTCAGTCTGATTCTTAATGAGGCAGTCTGGAACAACTTCACTTCCAGTTCTTTTTCACGATGAAGCATAAGCACTACTCCTCAATTGAATAAAAAAAGCGCCTTCTTGCCTCAACACTAATGAGATGACGACATCTAATGAAAATCCATGTATTGTTTTAAAATCATGTGTTCCAGATCTAAGACCAACTTTCTACAACGTTTCTACCACAATTGGAAAACAGATAACTTTCAAAGAATTATATACCAATCACGCTGATACTTGCCATTTGAAATATTGTATTAATACACATATG
>WOGR01010294.1:0-10560 GCA_015342045.1 Leptinotarsa lineolata
AAAAACTTTAACGACTGAGCATCATTTCCTTGGTTTGAGAATATCCTAGAAGCTGTTTTCGCTTTATTGATTTGTAATTTATTTGCGTTAAACCAATCATTAGCTGACTCAGTAATGTCCTGTATTACGGTGGTTTCCTCTCCTTGTCTTACCTTCGTATAAAATGTTGTGTCGTCGGCATATAAGATAGTCTTCATATTAATTGAAGAGGGCAAATCGTTTATATATATAAGAAACAGCAAGGGTCCAAGAATACTGCCTTGTGGTACACCATATTTTATTGGGGATTGTTTACTGAGTTTATTGTCATGGAACACAGATTGTGTTCGATTCATCATATAAGATCGCATCAAATCAAGAGATATACCTCTGAGACCATAGTATTCCAGTTTTTCGAGTAAAATATTTTGTGAGACACAATCGAAAGCTTTACTCAGATCAACAAATACTGCCAAGGTTGATACTTTGTCTTCGAATCCCTCTCCTATGAAATTCGCTAGCTCAAAGACTGCCCCAGCTGAATTTTCGTTAATTAATGATGCTCACACTGGAATCGATAGGGTTTCAAACTATTCTGTTAGCCATATGGCGATCTTGGGTACATGTAGAAGAACCTATAATATATAAAATTGGTAGCCGCGAGTTTCTGGCAGACCGTAATTTTTGGTACTGTAGAATTAGATAACTGCGAACATCTGCCCAAAGTCTGGGTGGTTGAGTTTTTGTACTTTTTGACTGTATTTTCCACTTCTGAAAACATTTTGAACGGTGAGTTTTTTGGTAATTCATTATAAGGACCGTTTTCATTTGAATTATCTACTCTGCTGTAGTAATTTGATTTGTCTATAATCACAGCCCTATTGCCTTTGCCTGCTTTCAAAAAAAAAACACCTTTCTCCCTCAATCTCCCGATAATGTTCATTTCTTGTCGTTGGGAATTTGTAATAATTTGTTTTTTGCAGGCTTCACGAATGAAGCCATTTGATGCCTCGGGCAAGCGTTGAATTCCACTCTCAACACAAACCGCAACATCCTCTAAGATTTCCTTTGGAAAGGCCAAATAGATTGAGTTCTTAATTATCAAAGGACTTACTCGAAAGATATTTTATGATGTTTATGTTCTTTCATTCATTATTCGTTTTCTCGACTGCTAGGTTTTTGATATTTTCATTTGAAGATGGCATTTTGCTAACGAGTTTTGATTATTCGTTCATGAACATTCGTCAATGAAGATTATTCAATTGTTCTGTCTCATCGTCTCGTTAGATTCAAACTTTTCCAAGAAATAGTAGTTGTTTACAATAGGCAAATTCAAACTCTAAATGTGTATAAAAATATATGAACATGTTCAAAGATAAACTGTCTAATGTGAAAATATTATTCATCTAATAAATATTTTTTTGAAAATGCTGTAGCTCCTTATGAAATAATTATTACACTATCATGCAAGATGCATGATTTCCGTTTTTGCTCTGTTCAGATGTAATTCCTGGAATATTCTCGTATGATAATTATGAATGAAATTATTTTCAGTGAATTTCAAACTATTGTATTTTTTATTCATGATGTGAGGAGAATGAAAGAACAAATTGCCAATTGATAAAGTGAATTCAAATTCAATAACCTTCTTGGTTATACAAATGTTCAGATGATTCTGAGTATGGCGGTACATTTGATAGATTTATTCTGAAGTTTTTTAATGGTTTGAAGTATTTGCAGGTCTTCGTATGGTAATTCAATATTTCGATCGAGGTACTATGTACATAACTATAACGGTTCTCGAGTAATTGTTTTATATGAAAATGCTAGGTGCAATTGGAAAGTAAATAACATCGAAATGTATAAAAATTATCCCTTCGAATTCTGACCACGCATGGAAGAGGTTTTGGACTAGTGATTTCGGTGGAACCCGTTTATGAATATTATACAGAATGCTCAAAAATCATTGTCATTTTTCATAATTTCGGACAAAGACAACTTTGTTATTTCGAACAGAACAGCCTGTATTTTGTTGCTCTGAATAATATTAAATTCAATTATCTTCCAGTTCATTTTGGAGTTTACTATACCTAACTTAAACATTTTTATTGTGATCTCGATGTTATCATCCTGGTCAACTGAATATTGCCTATGTTTTGATGCATTTAAATCTAATGTCACACTTTTATGTAAAACAGCGGCAAGAAATCGATGTTCTGTCCTGATAAATATCGTAACTTCCCTTGAAAGGGGAAAGGGGAAAACTTGGGCCCATATCTTGACAACAGTATTGTTTTCAAAAACTGAAACGGGGTATGCAATTTCTGAATAAAGAAAGTAAAATTATACTCTGCAATGCTTTAGTTTTTTCACATACCAACTTTGCAAACGTGGTGTATGGTCCAAGAATTTTGAAGAGTGACAGTTATGGAATCTAAAAGCTCCAGAATGCATGCATTAGGTTTATTACGGGTACGAGAACATACTTCACATCTGTTCGGAGATGTGGGTTGATTGAATATGGAATCCAGACGAACATCTCATTCTGCAACATTTTTTCAAAACTTTTCAAAACAAAAAAACCCTCTCATCTTTTAGAAAAAATATCCTTTAGAACTGACTTACACTTGAGATTCAGCACACATGTAACAATACCGCATAATGAAACTTCACTATATCGTGTATGTATATATTTTGTATTTCAATTTTGCTGTAGGGAAGGGTGGTTTAATGTTGACCACCTAACATAATCAATTTATAAAATGAATATGTGGTAACAAAAGACACATATTGATGTGTATACATTGAATAATGTTCAAAAAAGGTAACTAAGCACAACTGAACCGCTAAAAGCTCTTTATTTAGAAAAGATAACAAAAAGTTGTTGGGTCGATATTACCCGACTACTAATGAAAAATATCGACCACGAGTGGGGAAATATCGACCGGAATAAATTAAAAACTAAATGAATACCCTTCACTCGCGATAATTACATGATATAAAGTCTTTTGCATAATCTGCAGTTGTACAATCAGCATGAAACCATGTGCCACATGATCTGCATCGCCACCAATCTTTATTATCTGCCCCGAATTCACCGCAAACATAGCATGTTGATGGTGTTTCTTCCTCTATTACTTTAATCTCCTATTTCTTCTTTTTGTTTGGCTCCTTAGTTTTTGTATCTTCAATAAGTACGCGTTTTTTGACCCTAGCAGCTGCTTTCTTTTGTTTTTTATTTCCTTTTCTTTCAATTCTTCATCGGTGTCGAGGTCAAAATTTTGGATTTCTGTTTCTTTCTTCTGCTTTGACTAGGTTCAGGTTTAAGTGTTGGATATAATTCTTCAAATGTCCTGTTCTTGATCTCTACTGTTTTGTCTTCATCATCTATGGCTTCATTGTTATACACTTATTGTAATATGCAAGACGATTCGTCAGTGTCCGAAAATTTAGAATATTTTGCCTCAATGGCTCGATAGCAGTAGGTGAGTCAGGTATTGGAGTAAAACCTTCTTCTTTACATACATTCTCAACTATCGGATATAGTCCTGTAGTTTCGAAACCATTTATATCTTTTTCAATCGTAGCTACTCGCTTGTAGTTTCCATAAACTTTTCACATTCGTGATTTTATGCAGATTTCAAGCCAGAGAAAAAAGTCACATCCAATGGCTGAACCTTATGAGACGTGTGTGGGGGGAGAGAAACCATTATGATTCCATTTTCATGACAGTAATTATAGGATTGCAGAGTAGAATGTGAGGTGTGGTTGTCTAAAATAAGCATGACGGGATCATCAGGGGAGGCTTTGAAGAGTTTATAAAAATGCTTCAACCATTCGGAAAATAATTCCTGGGTCACCGAACTGGACTTTGAACAGATTGAACCAAGTGGACCATTTTTACTCAATTCCTCCTTCATTCTTTTCCTTTCAAAAACAAACATTGGTAGAACATACTGTCCCGCAGCACTTGTACAGCAACCTACAGTAGTGGTTTGACGTCGCTCTCTACTACTAATGGACCCAACTTGCCTTCTTTCCTTTAGTGCTAGAACACGAGATGGTTTGTGCATGGTTGTTATTTCGGTCTCGTCCACATTTTAAATACGGTCTGGGCGAAAACTGTATTTTTCCATTAGTGTTATCACGTTATCATACAGCACATTTATGAATTCTTTATTATTAGCTAATACTCTATTCTTACTAGTCGCTTCTGGCTTTCTCAAGGACAGTTGGGAATGTCTGCTTAGGAAACCATAAAGCCATTCTTTTTCACATGTTTCTTTATTGTCATTGAAGCTATTTCTTATATTGTTTGATACAGCATATACATAAGCAACTTTCCTTATACTGTTTGGTGTTAATCCATAAAAAAGGTTTGATAATTTAATTACACAATCAGGTGGCATATTTTCTTGTTCGTCAGATAAAACTGGTTTTCTTCCTAAGACATTTTTTTCAGCTGGAAACCGATTTCTAAGACGATCTTGCAGAGTATCGTATGGAATCAAGTAGAAACTAGCTGTTTTTCAAATTAAACAGGATTTTAACCGCATTAAATGCTCGCTTCATCCCCTCCCCTGTCCAGGAAGAACGGGCTGTTTTTCTCACATAATTTCTTGGCATCTGTAAATGATAACAACAATTTTCATTAAAAAATGAAGTGTTGATACAATATCAACCACTGGTTGGGGTATTATCGACTGCTGTGAACGATATTACCCATCATAGACATCAAAGTATATTTTCATCAAATATAGTGCCTTACCTCAAAATTGTGACAATGCGAATGCCATAATAAATTGACAATAACACACTAATAACATTGGTTGGAACGAATTTTCAAAACAGTAACACATAAAAAGTACAAACCTTATTTACTGAGGCAAACAATTGTAAAAAATCGGCGAAAAAACAACTTTATAGAACTGGACGTCTGACTGATCATATGGGTTTACGGTAGTTTGGCAACTATGTCGCAAGGTGGTAGCACGTATTACAGTAGTGAAATTACACTCTACTTTAGAAAAATTGTAGTGGTCGATATTGTCCGCTTGTCGATATTCAGACCACCTTACCCTATATACTGTTTGCAATGTTCTTGATCACATACTGTTTATTTCTCTCTTTCAGATTTTAAATCCTGCCATTTGATTGGTTGTAATTGTATGGAACCATCAATGAAAGCCATCATTATTATCATCATTATTACCACAATTATTATATTTCAGACTCATGACATTGCTCTGGATATGAGGAGAGTTTGGAAGAGCATAAAGGAAGCGCAGGAACAAGGACAACTTCTCAATCAAAGACAGAAATTATTTGGAGTTCCTATAGTTCCATTCGACAATTTAACGAAACTAATTAAAGAGTTTGAACCATATAAAAACTTGTGGGGAACTGCTTCAGGTGAGTACTCTTCTTGTTTGTTGAAATGCTACCTAGAAAAGTTTGTTCGCAGCTGTTCGATAGGAATACATTATTTTAGGGTATACAATCCTCTTCACAGACACATTTGGTCAAAAAACAATTGAAGTCACCTAAATAATTTTCAAGAAAACTTGACATTTCTGCATCTCTATTGATGCGTGAAGGTTTACTTTTTTCACCGTGAAAAAACTACTTTTTTCACTGCCAAAATAATTCATAAAATTCACATTGAAGAATTTATTTTTGATAGAGTTAATCATTAACTGATTATTCATCACATAACAATTTCATCTATTGGAATAACAATTGATAGTGAAGTTTGAACAATTATTTCCAACATAAATTCCCGAAGATAATTTGCTGCTGATTGAAAACGTTAGAACGTTAGGTATGCCTTGAAGAGTTGATTCGACAGTTTTATCAGTTAATTGAATTTGTTTGGAGAAAAATGGACATTTCAATATTTTGTCGGAAATCTCAATTTTGTTATTCAAACTATCTTCTGAATAAATTCATTATTTCGGTAACTGTACATATTTTTAAAAAATCCCGAAACATGTCAAATTGAAATTATAATTTGACATACTTCAACGAAAAAATGCTACTCCCACCTTCAACTTCTGTCGAATGACAGGTACAATCCCAATTTTTTTAATGAGAAGTATATCCTTGTGATATATCGTTTGGAAGGTCTCCTCATTCGCTATTCAAAATTGTTATCGCTTTTAAGTTTATTGCAACAAATAAGATAAAATGAATTAAAAACATGTGGTTACCGGAATTCGATAAAATACACTCAAACTTATTGCAAAATACTCAAAACTTATTCCATGTTGAGGTATTGATAGTAAGAAAGTAGGCAAAAACCATAGCAATGTTCTTTTTAGATGGTATCCTTTTTGAAAAAGTGTAAATAGTTTTCGTGGCAACGTTAGTTTAAAACGTCTTGTCAAATTGTTTTGTATGTTACAACATTAGTATATAAAATTAGTATATAAAATTTAAGTTTATTGTTATGATTGGTTAGATTGACGGATATGCTTAAAATAACAGTTTTCAAAAGATTGGATACGGAGATAAAACTCGAACAACAGGAAGTAGCGCGTCTATTTCATAAGAAATTTTTTAATTTACCACCCATATCTCAAGGAACAATAAGCAAAATAGAGAAGCAGTTGCACCAGTCTGGTCATGTGAGGCAGATAAAAAAGCAACTCCCAATGCAATAAGTGATGAACTCAAATTAGATGAAATGCTGGAGTTTGAGGAAAACCTAGATACATCGAGTAGATAGGCATCCACTACATTCAGTGTTAGCCATACATCGATAGTACACATATTAAAAGAGAATAAAATGCATCCCTATAAAATGATTCCTACTCAGGAGCTCATGGAAGACGATTTTGATAGAAGAACTTATTTATGTGAGCAAATGATGAACATGTTGAATGAAAATATCATCCAAATAGATAATTGTACTTTTTCTTGTAACGGTCATGCTAATCGGCAAAATTGCCGCTACTGGTCAACGGAAAATCCTCACTGGATGAAGGAAAAACACACGTAATACCCTCAAAAGGTTTATGATTGGGTAGGGATTGTAGGAAACCATATCATTAGTCCATTTTTCTTCCAGGGCAACTTGAATGGCGATAACTATTTGGCACTATTTCAAAATGATGTCATTCCAAGTTTATCAAATTTATATCCTGTTCTAAAAAAACCCTCAAGTTTCAGTAAATACGATATGGTTTCAGCAGGATGGAGCACCACCACATTACCAAGTCAGTATCCGGAAATACCTCAATATATTTCCAAATCGGTGGATAGGGAGGAGAGGATCGATTGAATGGCCAGCGTGATCACCTGATACTTCATAATTAGATTGGGGATATGTATAGAGCAATGTGTACATAACTAAACCTTCAGATTTGAATGACTTAAAAGAAAAAATAACGCTGATATGTTAAATAATGTTAGAAGACACTTTCATTTAAGATCAGGATGTTGCCAAGACATTTGCAGTGAACATTTTGAATATCTACTTCGTTAACATCCATAGTTCTTTTTCGTATTCTACATTTCATTACGTTTCGCATTATATTTTAGTTTTTGAGTGTATTTTATTGAATTCATGTAACCATAATATTAAAATTTATTTTATCTTAATTGTTGCAATAAACTTGAAAGCGATAACATTTTTGAAGAGAGAATGAAGGGACCTTTTAAATGATATATCACAAACTTATACTTCCTATTTGAAACATTGGGGTTGTACCTGTCTTTCGACAGGGGTTGAAGGCAGGGGTTACATTTTTACGTTGAATAATGTCATATCATAATTCAAATTTAACTTGTTTTAATATTTTTCAAAAATATGTGCAGTAACCGAAATAATGAATTTCTTCCATTTGGCTTTTACACACTGTATATGCTTTTGCTACGGAGGCAGATTTCCAACCATCGTGACGTTTTATCGATGTAATGTTGCTCCCTGCATTGGCCAGAAGAGCTACAGAGCTTCGCCTGAAACATTGACCTCTGTAGCTCTTATATATGTCTTTTCCAAGCCATTTTGTGATCAAGCTGGAGAATTCTTCTATTTCATTTATACCCATATGTTGGTTTATATATTTGCCTCTGGAATATTTCAAAAATAATCTGTTACTTTTTGTATGAGGTGGCCGTAGTGCTCTGTACTTGGGGTATATGGTATATCTCAATATAATTGGAATTTAAAACAGTTAACGTTTTTGCGTTATGGCATCAATAGTTATATCTAATAAGTCTTCACGGCGATAAGCACCGCTGATACCTAAAATTAGGACAAATATTGAAATTACCACTAACCTTACGAAATTATGATTATATCTGTACCTTATAAAGTGAATGTGTTTCGTTATCAGCATATTGAATGCATTCATTGTTATCATCCCTTGATAAAACTTTAGATTGCTTTCCTCGGTGTCCGACGCTTTTGTTCTCAATCAGCGGGACCAATTTGGAAAACTTTCTTATACCAATATTATCCTTAACATTCAATCTACTTTTCGACATTGAAGAGACACAATTTTCCATACCTGCAAAATGTGAATATGCAGTAAAGAATTATTTATTGCATTAAGCCACATTGTCGTATCTGTTTATTTTGTTACTAATTAGACCAATCTCTTTACACATAGTCAGTGGGCGTACTTGAGACTGGCTTGAACAAATTGTTCTTTTATGTGATTTAATTAAACCAATTATGACCAATCCAATAGCTTTGAAGCTATTTATTTATACAGGGCTATTCAATTCGTTTCTATAAATGGGTATCTCGTAAACGATGAGAGATAAAGTGTCGGTTAAGTTGCGTATTTCAGGTGATGTAAAAAAATCGAATATAGCTCTTTTGGTTCTGGAGATATACAGGAAAAACCAAAAAATCCCAAATAACTTTTTTGTCTGTATCTTCTTCATCCGTAGACATATTGAAAATCTGTCTACATTTTGCTATTGGCACTTGATGTGGGCTATCAGAATATATCCATGAATCTATTATACAGGGTGTCATCTGACTTGGTCCACCCCCATCTTTCAATTTTTAAATACGGACTTGTATTATTTGTTGTGGTTTTTGGATCGTCGACGTTCACTTCATACTGAGAAATTAAATTTGATTTTATATTTCGGGATGTTTCGGTAATATTTTATTATAATTCAGTGAATTATTCCCTTTCAAATTACGGCCCTGGAAATTGGTTGACTGATTTGAATAAAAACATAATAGCAACTTTCACGTCTTCCTATGTACCGTATAATTTTTCGAGAGTTTTTTTTTCATATTCAGGTACCTATTCATATTTTTTCACATTTCCATTGCTCTGAGCAAAACATTTCATGATTATCTGAAACATATCCACAACAAAAATATACAATATGTGTTTTGATAAGCAGAAAAAGAAATGGATACCAAATGATGGGCCAATAAAGTGGCCTGCAAGATCACCAGATCTTACTATTTTGAACTATTTTCTATGAGGGACATTGAAAAATAGGATTTACGCTGGTAGATAGATAGAAAATGTGGAATACTCGAGATTGAGAATTTTGAATCCTTTCGCAACAATACTGCAAAGGAGTGTATTAATTGAAATAAATCAAGTTCAAAAATGTCTAGAAATGGAAGGACACCAATTCGAACATTTATTGCGCCATTAATTTTTTTGTGCATATAAATTACTTCATTTCAATTTATATTACAATTATAGTGTTCCATTCGAATGTTATTATTGCTATCATTTTTTTTTCTCCTCATCGAAACAACCTATATTTTTGTTGTAGATATGTTTCAGATAATCATTGAAGGTTTTGCTATTCGAAGTTCATTGTAGAAAACGCTCAGAGCAATGGAAATGTGAAAAAATATGAATAAGTACCTATAAATGAAAAATAACTCTCGAAAAACTCTACGATACATAGGGAGACGTGGAAGTTGCTATTGTGTTTTCATTTAACTCAGTCAACCAATTTACAGGGCCGTAATTCAAAAGGGAATAATTCACCCAATTATAATGAAATATTACCGAAACATCCTGAAATATAAAATCAAATTTAATTTCTCAGTGAACAAAAATGAAATATAAATGTAAATGAAATAGCATGTGTTTTGCAAAATGTACAGTAATAGACCCATGACTACCCTATTTTATCAGCTAATTACACTGAATTCGCTCCTTTAATAATTAATGAACTGAGAAATATCACATTGTAGCTCGACAAAACTAACGAAGCAGAAATTTTAAAAAATAATTCATTAAAAAAAGCTTTGATGTAGCTGGGTACGCAATATTAAATTTAACTAACACATCACTTAGAACCGGTGGGTTTTCAGATCAATTTAAGGTTTCCACTGTTGTTCCTGTACCAAAACTTAACTCAATTGAAGCTGAACATTTTAGACCATTAAATATACTACCAACTCTTGAAAAAGTGTTAAGAATGTCTGTATATAACCAATTAATTCAGTACTTTAATACCAATGAATTGTTTATAGGCAACCAATCAGGCTTTAGAGCTAGACACTCATGTGGAACGTCTCTACAATTTTTAATAACTGAATGGAAAAATATAACTGATAGAAATCAGTACATTGTTGCGACATTT